>CM055825.1:19082863-19123591 GCA_029582265.1 Zoroaster sp. YZ-2022 | reverse complement strand
AGGGGGGAAAGGGAGAGAGGGAGGGAGGAGGAGGGAGAGGAGAGGAGAGGAGAGGAGAGGAGAGGAGAGGAGAGGAGAGGAGAGGAGAGGAGAGGAGAGGAGAGGAGAGGAGGAAGTGAATTATTTTCTCTGGGGGGGTGAAGGAATAATGATCTCTGGAGGGGGGCATTTATGTTCTCTGAGGTAGAGGGGAATGTGTTCTGTGGAGAAATGTGGGAATGTGTTTTCTAGATGGGTGAGGGGTGTTCTCTCGTGGGGTTGGGGGTGGGTTGTTCTCTGTGGGTGAAGCGGGGTGTTCTTTGTGGGTACCAACTTTCTTTAACCTGATATATGAAGGTCAATCCTGTAATTGGCCAGTAAGACATTTGAATAATTTGTTGCATATGTGGGGTGCGGGAGGGGGTAGGCTGACTCTGAATTGCAAAACGAGCTCACTGTGAATAGACTGATATAGAGCTATAACACTGCTTGAGTCCTATCACTCTGCTAAATTTGATCAAAGTGTGTTAAAGGGACAGTATCATCACAATTGCAGCAAATTTTCAACAGGGCATGGAATTGCTTTCCCGGTTTCAGATAAACAGTTACTGAATGTTATTGGCTCATTTCATGCAGCAGTGATGGTTTGTGACCTTATCATAGGTTGTATTTTCAGTTACTTAAAGATGGACTACAACGAGAACTCTCACATTAAATTGACTATCGAACCTTGTTTATGTTGTGTTCAGGTAACAATTTATTGTTGTGGTCATGTTTTTCTCTTTATAATTTTGTTGCAATTTGACCGAAAAATTAGACCCCGCTTCTTCGATTTTTGAAATTTCCCGCCCTGCACTGGTTCCCGACAAAGACCCATTGAAAATCCACTATGAAATCCACGATATAGTACCAGCGGACTTGTAAACCAGCGAAAAGGGATGACGTATAATCCATGAGCACCCGAGAGTAAACAGAAGACGCCATGTTACTTCCGTGTATATTATACATGCGTTTTCATGCGTCAGCAGAGGCATGAAGTTTTTATGAAGCTTTTTTTCGACGTTGTTGTGTAACAGTTATATAATGCCGACTTCATGTGTTGTTGGTGGATGCACTAGAAATAGTATTAAGAATCCAGAGACTCATTTTTTTTCAATTTCCGCGGGATCCTGCGATATCAAAGGAATGGGTGAAGTTCGTGAATAATACACGAAAGGATTTCACCTTCATGCCAAAATTCCTGGATCCGCCCCTGCTGATATTTGCCTGTTTTTATCACTTTATCTGGCTCCCATGTATTTAATCTTTTATAATCTTTGCTATTGTTACTTTAGGTTATTTTATTATATTTAAAGGGCCTGGGAGCATTTTATTCAAATGGATTTGGTGCTATATACATGTCTTTTATATTTTTTTATATTAATATTTGATTGAAGACAGAATGACATGGCCTGTACACATTTATTGTTATTCTATTCTTGTATTTTACAATTTATTGCCACTGTACACTCAGAACAAGTTTTAAGTTTTATAGGCAGAAGTACATGAGATTTACCAACATGAGATTTACAATATTAGTCTTTGTCACACTTCTCCCTTTTGTGATGCAAAGCCAAAAAACCTAATTGAATTAGCTTTAATCCAAGAAAATCTGAACCTGCTCAGCAGTAGAGTTATGCTGATTGTAAGTTTTTTCCTGGGAAAAGAGCAGCAAGTGTGAAACGAATTTCAAAGGATTTCCAGTTCGGTTTAACAGAAGAATGGCCAAGTTCGAAACAAGTATGTACAGGATTTTGATTAAGTTGTTTTCGTCATCAAGAGGCAACTTTTTTAATTTTGATATTTTAACCTCAACAATAAACTCAATTGTTGGTTGCAAATACATACATATTTTGTCTTGTCATTTATTCGAAAGTACTAAGGTCTTGTACAATTTTCAGTTCTTGGCATCTTTCTGCCATACCGAATTTGTAATGTTTTTACCATAGTGTATTGTTGGCAACATAAAACAAGTTTATTTCACATTAGTGCTAAATTAATCAACTTCTCCCCCCCCCCCCCCGAAAAGACACAAAATGAAATACACACGTAATTGATTCTGCCATTGATCATGGTTTATGAACGAACAAAATAATTTGTAACTCCCTCCAGATCATTATAACTAGGGAAGAATGTTACCAATTTAAAAAATAAAACAAAGCAAATCGGCCTAATCCAGTGGTGGATACGAAAATCATTTGTACTGTCCATCAGGGTTTGGGAACGTCCTGCGGATTGCGTTCATTACACATGATGAAACGGTTGAAACGGCCAAGATAACCCCAACACCACCTCACCACTTGCCGATATGCAACATGGCGATATTTTCTGTAAAACAAAACAAAAAATCAGACAAAATTATAAACATAAGATTTGTGATTTGCATGGTGGAGTATCGATATTGTTTACGTTAACACCATGTGAAACTGAAATGCTATAAAACTATAACCATACCAAAAGGCAATCATGATCAAAAGTAAACAATTACATACATGTAATGCATGTACAATAAGATATAGATGCACGTGGGTCAACCAAGGTCATATTCAGTTGTGTGCGGTTACTCTGAAGTAAACACCGGTGCTCATTCTGGTCAATCAAAAGTAATCTGCTTGATATGCAGATCATTCAAAACTGACATTGCTCTAAAATATTAATTGAAATTGATGGTACATTGGCTTTGTACATTCAGTCAACACTCAAATCACTTACTGGTCAAGCGTTCCTTCAACTGCATCTCTGTCATAGTATGCTCTGTACTGAAGATACGCTGTTGCAAGCACTCCTGGGTGGAGGCAGATCGCATCAAACCAATCATGGATGGTAAGGCACTGGTTGGGATCATCCACGTTGATGTCCAGCTGCCGCATCATGTTCTCTGTCTTCTCAACTTCTTTGCAACATATACAGTTTGCGAGCAAAGGCTGAAGAACACAATGTCCACACGAACACCTATTACAAAAAAAAACAAGTTTGGAAAATATAATTTTAGTAACTTTGTCATTGGGGTTGCACTACTTAAAAATTGATCTTGAAATACATCCCCCATGAACTGATCAAGGACAAGTACATCACGAAGGAATACATTTTTCCATGGGCAGATCAAACATTTTTATTGTGCAGGGGGCTACAACCTTTGATTTGAAGGGAAAGACTAAATGTCAATTATGCTTAAAGCATGATGGTAAAAGATCATGATTTTATTTGAATTTTGAGCAGTGATTACTTTCCCATCATATCATGTCTTCATAAATACTGGCTAATAATTATTGCCAACAAATCATAAAACGCAAGACATAGTAATTACCCCCAAATTTCCACTGTACATGTATTGTACACATGTACAATTGTACACATGTACATGTACTACTACATTATGTACCTTGGGTCTCCATCATGTTCGTTCATGTTTTTGTCAAGTATAGCCTACAACTATTTTTGTACAGCAGAAACGAATTGATCAAACGAAGCATCATTCAGTATTTCATTCATGAATCATTTTGTGGGCTTGCCAGTCTGTGTTTAGCCGTCTATCATCAGGATTTGGTTCGTCGTCTTCGGCCTGACGATCACCGTCACCGGGCTGGTCAACTGCAGGCGCCGCAAGTGGCTCGAACCGGTATGGTTCAGCGCCACGTACTTCGACTTCTTCGTCATCGTCTTCGCCTTCTCTCTCGTCTGGGGAGCTCCCCTCATCGCTAGAGCTGACATCACTATCCTCAGAAGTGCCTATATGAAACTCCTCTTCCTCATCTATACTGTGATCTTCCCAATATTCGCTGCTATCGGACATTTTCGCTGTTTTTCGGTCTAGAAGATGTCGCTTGTCCGCTGTTGTTCCGCATTGCATGTATGGTAAATGCATACAGTACACACGATGGACTGTTGTGCGTGGGGGTCACGAAGTATGAATTATTCATGAGTTGAGGGCTTTTGGTGAAACTGGGCTTTTCTGGGTCGTAGAACGCCGATCAAATTGATTTTTTTTTGCATGAAGGAACAAATTTTATTGAATAATAATAATATGTTAGTAATCATTACACATTTCTCGAACGAAAACAGCAACACAGCACTTATCATTATTCCGTTGTAGTCAATCTTTAAGTTATTCTAAATTTAGTAATCTGATTCCATGCCCTGTTGATCGTGGTGATATTGCCCCTTGAACGCTTTTGAAGAGTCTCCATTTCCTATCTTGAAACTAACACGTGAGGGCGCTATATGAGCATTGGTTTTGCTAGTAAATTTAAAGGGGCAGTATCTTCATGATCAGAGCAGACTTCTGACAGGGCATGGAATTGGTGTCCTAGTGTGATGACCACATTGACTAAAAATATATTGGCTCATTTTTGCAGCAGCAACGGTATTGTGACCTTATCACATGTGGGGTATTATTTTCACTCACTCAGTTATTCTAAATTTAGCGCTCTGATTTCATATATTAAAGATATTTTCAAAGAGCCTATGTAAACGATACTTGAATCCTGCAGTCATTCATTCATTTTTCATTTATTGATTTCAGAGAAACAAATAAACACAAAATTACATTAAATTAACAGAAACAAAAGAAGCACCCCTGTAGTAAAGTCAACTAAATTACTGTCGAGTTGATTGATCTCCTGATTCTACCACTTAGGAAGTAAACAAACATTGAGTCACACAAAGAACAATAAACAACATGGCTTTAAAATACTGGTGCTCAAGGCGCATTACATTATTACCCCTGCTCATCAGGCGCATAAATCATTCCTGAAACCATCTCAGCTCCCTGGGGAGTATACAGCTTATTTGCTGTCATTTCAGCGCATATGGGCTAATCAAACACAACAACCAACTATGCCCTCACAGGTACCCATTTACCCCTGGGTGGAGAGAAGCAATTATGGTAAAGTGTCTTGCTCAAGGACACAAGCACCCCGGTCGCGGCTGGGATTCGAACCCACATTCTGACGACTCAGCCATCAGAACACAAATTTGGTGCACAAAACCGCTCGACCATGGCACTCCATATAGACACATGTTTGTAGAATTTCAGCAACATTATATTTTCGTTTCCAAGGAATAAAACATTCGCACTCTAAACATTTGTCAACCACTATCACTCATACAAAATTTCACCCATAAAACTTCAAGCTATTATACAATATATACATACATTCTCAAGGTTTTCAAACACAATGTCTTTATTTACAATTCAAACTTAAACAACTATTGATATATCGCAAACGCAAACATACGCGCCGTGTTTACAAGACAGAGATAGGAAAGAAGAGATTTTGTGTTTGATGGTTGTCACTGTCTCTGGGCTGATGGGCAAAACTTTGCCTAAAGGTATGACATCTATTTGAAGAGGCGGTTTATTGCGTCCAAAGGTGAAGGGGAGGAGTACCGATAAATGCAGTGTACCCTTATGGGATGGTAAAATGTCTGTAAATGCATCCATACTTTATAAGAAATCAAGTGGTGCCAGAAGTATGTTACCTATTATGTAGGTAATAGACTTATGGTGCTGTGTATACAAGCAAACCTGTGTAGAGTTTCAGCTGATTTCATTGTGCCATTTTAACAAAGAAATAGTGAACAGGCATGAAGAATTTTTGTACTCATTTCATTATAAATGAAAATTAGAAAATCTAAAATTGGAAATGCATATACTTTTAGGGAATTCTATTGCACTTATTAGGCTATATAAGACAAATAATTAATTGCTTTCGTTTGAGAAATCCGTCAAGGATTAGTGCCGGTAAAATAAAAACTCAAATTAATAAAAAATGATGGGTCCTCATCTTGCACGAGGGCGTGTGTAATCTTCCGATTGGCCAGCGTGGCTGTCAATATATCGCTTTTATACAGTTTCCTACATTCGATTTTTTTTCTCGTTTAATAACGATATTATCTTTCATGGGTCTCTTGAGCCACACATCATTTTCACCATGCAAAGCTACAAGTCTTACTACCAATTAAGTTGGAAATTTGTTTTACAAATGTTACTAAAATGACGGCACCTTTTGCTTAGACAGAAAGATTTCAATGGATATCTGATACCAGCATCAACTTGATGTATAAGTTTCATGTCGAGCTCACCAATAGTCACACTGGTCTCCTGTTGCTATCCTATCAAGGATAAAGACAAGCTCCATGCGCTTCATTCAAGGGATTTCATTGGATACGTCGTGCTGAAGATCTGACGTCACGCTTCGAGGTTCGCGCGCTAGCTGCCAACCAAGGTCAAAGTTGAATCTCGGAAAAAACATGGCGGCCGCGGCCAGTATCTGGCGTAAGTGAATTCACGAGCCTCGAAGTGTGACGTCAGATCTTCAGGCTAACCAATCGTGTACAGGTGATTTATTTCGTAAAAGTTAAACAGCCACACAGTGTTATCATGAATGAGTGTACATGCAGGGAGGTGGGGGGGAGGGGGGTAACCGTTGTAGTTGTTGAGGACAATCGGATAAAATTTTATAAATGGTGCTTTGGTGATATGCGAATGCTTTTAGCCTATAACATCCTACATATTCATAGGATGACAATAATTACACATTAATTATAAGATTGGAAGCTTATGGTGAGAAGGTACAACCTATAATTATGGTCAGAAAAGCTATTACCAGTGCCCTCGCACCTCCATTTAATGTTGAGAGCCCGCGCTTGTACTCTTCGCGCAAAATGTTTCAAGTGCAAACATTATTTTACCCAACATTGTACGGGGGCGCGGGGGTACAAGCGTTCCAACCCACATTCTGACGACTCGGCCATCAGAACACGAATCCAATGCACTAAACCGCTCGGCCATGGCACTCCAAAAAACTAACAATACAAATTTAATCACATTTGGTGGGAACGTTTTTGAAAAAAAACCGACTAAAATAAATTACACGTATGTATGTTTTTGTTTTTATGTAGCAGTAAGGTTTGCGCACCACTGGTTTTTCTCAGAACCAACAACTTTTACAACTCCTACCGGTATAAGAGATTGTCTTCATGGTGCTACTGAAAACCTTACTTCTACATACTGTATTTCCACCATGCAAATCAAAACCTACTTATGTTTCAATGTTTTACCAAAAGTTACCAGACGACAACTTTGTGTTAATTCAACATAACAATTTATCATTTCTATAAGATAAAAAGAACTTCAGACGAAATGATTTCTCGTGATTAACTTTCTCAATGAACTTTTACCAACTTTACACGATACTAATTTGTTAATTCAATATTCTGGTAATTATAAGTGAATGTACATTCCCTTTCGGAGTTTGTTTAGTCTGAATCTGGCACTAATTGTTTCATGGATGGATTTTACCGCATATTTTCCTCAAGCAATCGGATTACCCGCAATGCTACTCGAGATAGAAGTCGTTCTCGTCCTCGATTAATTTGGTTTATCGACACCCTGATTACCCGAGCGAGACTCGGTATCGTCCTCCGAGGAGCCTTTACTGTTCGTGGTGGATGAACTGAACGCGTTCGATTTTCTTCTCCGGAACGCGTTCATGACCATCTTTGCGGCTGCGGCGGAGTCGACTGAGGAAGAAGCGGCGCTCGATTCCGGGTCTCGTTTTCCTTTGAGGCCGGCGCCGACACCAGCTGTCCTGCGGGATGAAACCGAGGCAGTATCGACACTATTGACGTTCGTTAACCGTTTCAACGGCGGTCCGGTATCGAGAAATGACTGTCGGCGGCTGAGTCTGTTGGACGGGGCCTTACGATCATCGTCAACGGCGATGAATGGGTTGGTCATGTACGACGGATGTTGACCCTGCAATTGGTAATTGTAACAGACTGGGACCACTTTGGCCTTCTTCCGGAACGATTCAGTCACTTGGTGTTCGTACCGCTTGAAGATCTGTGTAAATTCTCCCTGCCAGGCTGCGCGCTCAGACCGACTGCGTTCCACTCTGCTCCTGATATCTACAGGTCGAAAATTCTGGGTCATTCTCCATTGCCCGTATGCGTTGTGCGTCATCTCTGCGTCCGTTGTCTGGCTGGGATTGGAGAAGGGTACCGGCGAGGGATAAAATTTGGCAGTGATGAGCTCCTTGCTCGTTCCTCCCTCTTCAGTCCAGGTCCTAGTCAATCCCACGAGTTTGGCCGAGTTGATGTTAGGCAGTGCCGGCATGGTATTGGCGCGGGTGAGTTTTCGGATCGTACCGCTTCGGGCTCGTTCGGAGTTCCCACCGTCGGTGCTATCTGATGACGAGCCGCCTCTGTCTCTGAGGAGACCCTGACCGTCACTGACTCCTCCTGATGACAGGCTCACATCCCGCCGTAACTTTCCTGGCGCCGAGTTTTTGCAATTTGGGTTCTTTTTCACCGTGAGCCAGGGTTTATCGTAAGACCGATTCCTGGCTCTTTCGGCTACTTCAAGTTGCCTCTCGTGCTCCTGTCCCCAATCCGTCGCATTCCAATGCCTCACCTTGTCTCGGTGTTCTTCGCTCGCGCCTTTTTTTCCCAAAATCCTCGACACCCTCTTGTGCCCCAACCGGCAAGCCTCCAGCAGTGGCGTCATGCCATACTTGTTCGCATTGTCAAGCTTCTCTCCAAAGTGTTTAAATTTCTTCACCATCTCGGTCACCACATTGGCATTCCCACTCGACGCGGCGTAAAACAGAGCCGTATTGCCGTACCGATCTCGGTGATTCAAATCATAGTCCACGGCTTTTAGGAATATTTCAACCAGCTCCAGCCGGCGGTACATACAAGCGTATATCAGTGCGTTGCGGCCCCGTTTGTCTGGGAGGCCCACCAGAGCCCCCATCTCAAGCAGCAACCTGGCGATCCCTACTCCCCACGGTTCCTGCTCCACCAATGTGCAGAGGATAAGGGGCGTGCGGTGGTTGCCATCCCGGCAGTTCACATCATCACCGGCGGACACAAGTTGGCGGACGTCGTGGAATTGTCCGCGGCGGATTGCGACGTGGAGCTCCGGGAGGCCCCTCCACATGTTAGCTGCCATCTTTCCACGCGGTGTCCTCTCAGTCGACCATGTGGATCAGATCCCTCTTGTTGTATTCAGTACCATCAACATAGATAGCTCATTGTTAACCCCCATGCACTGCAAAACAAGAGTTTCTTCCGTTTGCTGTACAATCTCGGCACTTCACTTCACAAAACTGTCACGAATTTGTACAATCTAGGGCCTAGCTTTAGCTACCGGTATATTTCTGTATTTTCTTAAACTGTCATCAGTAACTTTATATTGGCAGGAGGAGATAATGATTATGCTTGTTGTACCTACTAAACCGATTTCACGCTATGACTACCCGAATACACACACACACACATATGCGGCTTGTCAATATTGAGGGGGCGCTACGCGCGGAGTTGTGCCAACCGTGCATTCATTCAATTGTGTCACATGTATCAAGTAAGGCAATAAAAGAAACTCGTAATAAATGTGAACACAGTCCCTTGTAACGTAAAACCAATGTTTTCAATTTCTTTTTAATGAAAATCACAAAAAGTCCTATTAAGTATTTGGCGAGTCCGAGGCTATAATCTTTCAGGTTGTTGTGGACTTGGCAAAGAAGGATGGTTTATATTTCACTTTTGGGAATACCAAAACAACGTAAGTTTTTAATACAAGTAGCGCTGAAGTGTTACTTTACAGAATGAAACTTTTCATTTAATGAAATAGTGTAAGTCTAGACGTTTGTTAGATGCTCAGGGGCGGATCCGATGATTTTCGAAAGAGGGGGATCCAGATAGTCGGAATTTATAAGCAACAAATGTTAGTTGCTTTGTTACAAACATCTGACGGTCTCTCCAGGAAGGTTAAAAAATGCAAATTGTGAGGGGCGGTTCATATAGGCCTCTGTAGTGGGGCACAATCTAAACATGTTTTAGTCTAAACATGTGGAAAAAAGTGAGTACAAGCTAAGTGTTTAGAAATGTGTTTAAATTCTATATAAACACCATTTTTACAGTGCACTTGTTATAAAATTCGGGCATACTCTCGCATCAAGTTTGTATATTTGATCGCTGTATACACTTTGTTGGACCAATACTTATAAACATGGACAATATCGTCACGATCTACAGGGCATGGAATCGGACTGCTAGTTTTAGATTAACTCAGTGACTGAATATAATACCCCCACATGATAAGGTCATATTACCGTTGCTGCTGCATAAATGAGCCAGTAATTTTCAGTCACTGTGTCCATCTTAAACTAGGACACCGATTCCATGTCCTGTTGAAAGTCTGCTCTGATCGTGACGATACTATCCCTTTAACTGTGTGGTGACGCGATCTCTGGTTTTTGCCCCCTTCTTAAGCACCTGCCTGTAGCTATATGGGTGTGGCCAGAAGGAACTGGAGCTTTAATTTGAAAAACAATATGGTGTTCGCTGCCATCTTTCCACGCGGTGTCCTCTCAGTCGACCATGTGGATCAGATCCCTCTTGTTGTTGTGGTGACGCGATCGCCGGTTTTTGCCCCCTTCTTAAGCACCTGCTTGTAGCTATATGGGTGTGGCCAGAAGGGACTGGAGTTTTAATTTTAAAACCTATCATTTGAAAAACAATATGGTCTTACTTATCATCCTCACCATGCAAAGCTACAAGTTTGACCTAATATGGTGTTTCGTCATATTTGTCATAACACCTATCAGTGCTTCTAAATAGTACTGACGTTTTTTAAACAAATAAATAAAATAATTAGGTCTATAATAACAATAATAATAATGACAATTGAAAAAATCCATGGATTTGATCCCTCCCTTGTATGAGACTGTCTGTTTGAATATTGGACAAAACACTTGAATCAAATCATTACAAAGTGTTGATCGAAGACTGATTCTTTGCCCGTGGTTAATTTGGGTAAACCTCACCGTGTTTCCCCATCTCCCCGTTTATCATTCAATAGTTTCCAAGAGCAGGGCCGTGTCATCCTATTTTATCAACATCCAAGCCCAACGGACTGTGTCCAAAGTCAATAATTGAATAAGACAATTCAAATAATATTATGATGGGATTAAAATGATATCGATTACAGACGCAGAGGCCAAACATGGCTGCGAATCGCCAAGGGGGATTGGTAGTGTTTCCCCCGTAACTCTTTCATGGACAACTCTGGGTGAATCTTCTTGGATTTTTATTTTCTGATGATGTTGGGAATAAAAACGGTCCAGGATGTAATACGGAAATACAATACGGAAATAAAATACGGAATCTCCACATCCAAGGGCATACGTCGCCGTCCGTCCACCCCTTCAGAGACCAGTCTGTTCTTGATAGCCTAACCACTGTCAAACCCTCAGGCTAATGGTTGATTTGAATGATTTTGCTGCTATTTCGTTCAAGTGAATATATCTCAAAACATTTTATAAATCTGCAATTGCTGGACAGTAGAATTAGTACAGTAGCAAATGCAACGTATCCATGGCTTGGCTATACACAGTCCTGAATCCAGTGCTGGGCTATACTATGATGTACTGAATCCATCAAAATCAGGGTATGGATTTTCGAAGTTTTGGGGGTAGTTAGGGTTTATTCCAACTGAAAACATATAACAGCTTTTATCGGTCGTCAGGGGATGGGGGATGTCAGTTCATGGTTATGGTCATGGGTTCCGCTCACCACCCTCATATCGTAACAAACAATTGCCGCCATTGGTCGTCTGTAATGGCGCATGAGCCCTGCCAGCAGACAGTAATAGTGACCTCCTTTTGTTCCTCTCTATTGTTCTGACCGAGGACCTATTGTCCCTTCATTTGTTCTCTTTGTGTTTGGATTCGAAAGTTTTGAAGCAATCTCCATTGGTTTTGTATACAACGCCCTTCTCAGGACCTCTGAAAACAAAGAACCAGCGACGAAGGACCTATTGTTCCCTTTGTTACAAGTACACACATACACACGTACACCCCCTCTATAACCCGTTCAAATGGCAAATGTGTTGAATCACTATGAATAAAATATTCAAGAATTGAATAATTATGTACAGGTAACATGAACAATTGAGAATGAATTGAAGGACATAAAAAAAAACTTAATGAGCGTTCTCTTTATTTGTCCATGGTATCAAATGACGATGAATCTCTTTTCATTGCAATCAGTCAGCTGAAGCGGTGGTCTAATGGATAAGACGCTTGACTTCCACGCAAGCGATCAAGGTTCGAATCCCGCCTGCTGTTTTGCTTTTTATTGCGTAGCAATACAATACAAACCCTTTATTTAAGTACGTTTTATTTAACCTGTCTAATACCAACATGGTCCAGAAGACGCAGCACGTTGGCCGGACCACTGGAATTGTCAGTCGCAGCGCTTCCAGATCTGGGACGCACCGGTTCGAAGCCCTAGAACAGACCTAATTCAGAGACATGGCAGCTGCGGCAGCAGCAACGGTTTGGGGGCCGCCATGTCTCTCCCCTATTCGATAGTTGGTTACGGTTCGGGAAAGTAAAGGAGCGACTGGGGGTCTGCCGATTCCACCAGAAGGGTGCTAAGGTGGTTATCACGCTGGGTTCGCCTAGAAGATTCAACGCTCCCCAATGCCTGGTCATTACCTCCGACTAACTTTCTGCAGAAATTAGTTTTGAATATAATAAAATAAAATTTTCTATTATAGGTTTTCCTGGCCAATTTCAAACCTTTTTTGTTAATTTTCTTTAAAAAACCAACGAAATTCAACACTTGCGACTGGTTCTGACGAAATCGAATGAAATAAGCGACATTTTAATTGGAATGTACTTATATTTGACCAATCTCATTCAAGAAATTCAACAACGCCACGTGATGTTTTTCAATCATTTCATTTTACCGACAAAAAACTCATATATGAACAGACAAATTTACTTTGTTTTCTCCCTCAAATGGACGATTTCTAAAGTCGCTCAACGGGAGGGGGAAGGGGAGTAGAATTTGAAACAAGTTCTGCAGCGCGCAGCCAGTCATAATCCCATGTCTATAATAATGATGACACCCAAACGAACAAAGAAACAAACAATAAATAAATCTTTAAACAAATCTTCCCCCTTTTCGCTTGTTTTTCACGAATTCGTTTTTTATGGCATGAAAAAATCTGGGGATACATTCCGCCACCCCCAATGATAGGATGATATTTCTAATTATCATTTCATAAACTTCACTACATAGGCCCTCAATGGAAAGGTTCACACTAATAGCTGGACACGTATAGAGGGCAGCATTCACACACACTGGGCAAATGTGACCGTGGGTTTCGAACTCACGTCTATCTAGCCTTCAGTCAAAATCCGACCCGAAAAGACCACGCACGCACGCGAGTCGAGTGGCGAAGAGATTTTATATACCGCCACCATACGTTAAAAACAGGAAATCAACGACTATTTTATGACATACGAGTTAATCACGGAAACAGTCGTTGGTAAAGTGCGCTAATCAGGCTGCGCTGCTGTGTCTCAACGCCCAAAACACAACCTTGTATCCCACGCCAAAACGCATGAAACACAATCACACAGCAGAGTACCTCCGAGAACGAATCAGACTCTCCAGCACTGCAGCCGACTCATGGATACGACCGATTGCAAACGCTACACTTGGCTGTCTAATTTCGGTCAACTGAGGGCATCATTGCAACTGATTTAAAATAATAATTTTGATTGTTGCAATCGAAATCAGCTGTTCCGTTTTTGCAGGTCTTCAGATACAGTTTTCTCGAAGATGACAGCATTTCAGAGGGAATTATTTCACAGGAAGATTGGTACTAGTATCAACTTTATAAACAGTAAGCTTTCAGATTGAAACTAAACAATTTTGTTTTTGATCCTTATCAATCCTATAGAATCCCTTTACCGGTAGCATTGAATCCGCGGTTGAATTTGCGGCAAGTTTGATCTTGGTGTTATTTTGACAATTGCCAGAATTCCAGCATTTTATCAGAAGTTTGCGGGTACTCCTTCCAGGGGAAAAAAATGTGTTTTGTAACTAGACGGTAGAAATCTTCAAATGGAAAGAATAGGACCATGTGTTAATACTGAGGGCAGCCATTTTGAAACGTGAACGCATAATTTTGGTTTGCCTGCGAAGGGTTATACACTCTGGCGCCGTGACATTGAAGTTATGTTATTGATGAACTTAGAAGTTGAAGGAACTAGTTATTCCCTTTGAGAAGAAATATTTTCCAAATCATTTATCTGGAAGTTAGGGTTATTCAACAATGTGTATAGAAGTACAGTATTCTGTAGCCTATAATTATTTATGAGTGTGCATAGACTATAGGAATATTTTGTTTCTTGTTACATGATAACAAGACACCATTACTGGTTTAGGTTCACACTTTGATTGTCGCACCACAATCCATACTAGCAGTACTTATAGAAGATAGAATAATTGGAATTTTGGTTATTGGAACCAGACCAAATTTCAAAGTATTCTTCCTTCATGCTAAGATAGAGAGGCCTCACAAATCGGGCTAACGTTGATACTCTAAAACTGCCGACGCGTGGCGCGGGTCTGAGGCGCGGGTCTGAGGCGCGGGTCTGAGGCGCGGGTCTGAGGCGACGCCAGCTAAGACCAGAAACTGAATATTTTTTTGGCCTAAAATATTAATGATCAAATAAGTTTTTTTTCCCCCGTTGATCAAAACTCTTTAAGGGGAGACTGGTATGATTTAAGTTTACAACAACATAAAAATCCTTTGTCCAGCTGACCGGTGAGCCCTTTGTTCTGTTCTTTTTGGATGCAGGTGTAGCCAGGAATTTCAAACAAGGGGGCCCAATCATTTACTCAAGAATCTTGACAAAGAGGGGCCATGTTCCGCTCCCCCTTTGACAATCATGCATGCAACGGCAGCGGAATGATTTTGAAAGTGAGGGGGGGGGGGAGGCAAATCCAAACCAGCAAGCGGAGTGAGCAATGCGAGCTCACAGCGTGGGGAAAATGTTGCATCCATTTTGGAAAAATCTTAACCAGTGAGCAAAGCTAGCTCACGGCGTGTGGTCCGGGCTAGACTTGAGATCCCCAACGTGCATCATTGACCGACTTGAATTAATACAGACTTGAATTAATAGTAATGAACACATTATTCGTATATTCAAGAACGTAGCCCGTCATCAACGTTTGAGTTGCCATAAGGATATTATGGCCAATGATAGAGCCCAAAATCCTTGGTAGACGGTTCCATTATTAACTAGGTTACAACTATTTATAACGAAATGCAAAATTATCATCATTTTCAATTAATCACACATGAACACCAAAATTGCGTCAGAATGCTTCAACATTTTTCAAATATACTGTAAAATCTCCTGATATGAATGTATGAATTGTAAAAGAAATGGATCATAATTAACATATACACAGCAGGCCTACCTAGCCTACAATCTGAATGGAAACTTCGAGAAGAGCTCCGTGACTGTGTACACGTGTATGCAGGATCAAATGAGCTCCTCTCGAAGTTCCCATCACGTATACATGTTATAAATTCGTTGTGTGTGCATGCAGTAGATTTATGAATATTCATATAATTATTTGGAGCAATTCGACCAATCAGATTGTTTCTCCGGTTCTCCGGAGAACTTGCCATAGGTCGTGCAGATACGTGGAACCACATAATTCAAGTCGTTAGATTTGGACGCACCCTCGTACTCATGGTAATTTACTGCTGCCAATGGCAAGTATGTAATACGATGTGATCGAAGTAGCGTGGTATAACACACAGTGCACGCTATGAAACGGCCCGCATCCCCACAGACAAATACGGCCAAATTATACGACTTGATCTCAAGTCTAGGTCCGGGCCAACTTAAGGGCCCGAAAAAGTTTGTATTCAGAAGGTTCTGTGTGAGCATTTATGAGCTTATTTCAGCTTATAAATAACTTTCCTAACCCCAGAAAAATAGCAATTCAACATTTCAATCTATTTGTACCGTGTCATCGGCCAAAACACGGGTGATAGGCTGTATCTTTAGCATAATCATAAGTTGTTTTTGAAGTAACGAGCAGAAATTCTCCAAAATAAATATTGAATTGATCGTGTTATATGAGCATCCAACTGCAGGCCAATATGTGGGAAAAATCATTTTACTAAATCATTTTACATCGTGATTATTTGGGAATGGAATCAGGCCACACTTGAACGTTGGCTTGTCGTAACCCTCCCCAGACCCACCTCAACTCAACCTGAGTGAAAAATAAATCATTTGGGTTTGAAACATTAATTTGTACAAAATAAAAACCATTATTATTACATTTTGAGAAATTTCAAACCATTTTCGAATAATGTAGGGAACATTTTGGAAATTTTTGAATTTTGGGGCAGTTTTTGAGATTTGTTTCATTTTAGTTTTAGAGAATCATGAACTCCACTGGTTACAAACAAAAATACTCACGGTAACATAAAAAATAGGTTAATCGGGGGAGCGAAATCAGGTGTTTTTTAAAAGGGGGTGGGGCAAGTTCTCCCATGTCGGTTTGGTTGCCTCGTTTTGAAAATAAAGTCAAATTTGTGACAACCTGAGTTCACAATATAATCACTCATCACGCCCGAGGCCTTAGTAGCAACAACAAACAGATCATCATGAGAGCATAATTTTAATTGTCATTATCGTTTTCATGGTCTGGTAAGCGATACACTCCATCAATGATGACACTCAAATAACCCATTTGAAAGTGTACAATATGTAAGAAATATGTAAGAAAATATGGCAATTTAGTTAATGAGATTCAGTCTAAAATGCGCACGTGCGGAACAACTTGTCAATGAGAAACAAAACCTGCAATGCATTTCTGATTACTAAGATTACATTACAGATCATGTGAGCCAGTCTATAATGTTATCCCCTCTATGGACCAGTGTATGATATTTCAAATAAATTTGAAGTAAATGTGTTTTTTTTCAGAACACTTCTGAGGTCAGTTTGAACTTTCATACTTTAGATCGTCATGTAGAATGCATGAAGACTATTTACCAATATGGTTATTCCATGCAAACTCACCCAGAGGTTGTCAGTGACCGACATATCTCTATGGGAGTAATGAACACACAACTATGTTTTGCTCTCAACTCCAAGTTGTTTCCGAGATATGGTCGCCTGAAAACTTTTTTCTCCCTCCAAGTTACGTCGGTGATTTTTGGGGGCATTTTCAGAGGATGTATCTCAAAATTAGGTAAAGATAATTTTCTGCAAATTGTTACACAAGATGAATGACACCCAATCTGCTAGAATCTGCTGTAGCTTATAACATTTTCTTTTCAAGTTAAGGGTTCTTCAAAACCCACAATTGAGCCGACGTAGGTTACTTTTTGCTATATTTGGGCCCCTCTGGTGACCACACGAGGTGTCACATTGCTTTCATATTTTTATCTGCGTACGAACTAGGTGCATATGCCTGCCCCCAAACAAAGATGGACTAATCATACCTTCATTGGAGGTTTCGCTGGGAAGGGGGTTGGGGGGTTGTCCGTGGCCCCCTTGAAAGTTTTGACAAAACTGCCCACCCCTAGCTACATACAATATTTGCAACTTGGGCCTGAAAATACTGATATTGTATTACTGTATGCATACCCCCAAATCCCTTATTAGGATTTTTTTAATTATGCACACCATCATATTATTTTAATCAATCGTAACTTAAACTCTTAAACTCTTACATCTTAAAATATTGTATCATATCTATGTGTGTAAGAACATTCAGTTTTATATATTTTCTCTTTCATGGTCAAACGATATATTCATATTATATGTATTTTGCTTTAATATACAGCACACATGTACAGTACACATGTACAGCACACATACAGTACACATGTACAGTACTATGTACTGTAACATGTATGTATGCATAGGCCCTACTCCAAACACTTGTTATGTTTTTGTTTCAAATACACACCATGGGCAGATCTATAGAACAAACGATTTGGGGAGAGGCTGACCTCTGAGTGAGCACGAAGAGCTCATTCATGGCAAGGGGTCTGGGGCCTGCTGAAGGGTCTTGGAAATTGTTTGATTTTATGCATTCCCTAATAAATGCAATATCAAACATTTTTAGGGCCAAGTTGCAAATATTGTACGTAGCTCATGATGCAGTTGTGAGCAATCTTTTTAATTTCTACATTCAACAGACAACGATTTAGTTATTAATTAATTAATTTATTTGCAAATATTGTATGTAGCTATAGGGGTGGGCAGTTTTGTCAAAAATGTCAAGGGGGCCACGGACATCCCACTGTTTTTTTAGGGTGGTTTTTGTCAAATGTTTCAGGGGGCCATTGACCCCTTTTGGATACATTTGATTAAAGATGATTTGATGGTGTGCATACTTAATAAAATACATAACAAGTGTTTGGTGCAAACATGTACATCAGTACCTATACTGTACGGTGTACATTGTATACTGTATATGAAGCAAAATAACCATTATTTTAAAACATCGCCTATAAACCATGAAGGAGAAAAGATACCAAACTGGATTTTCTTAAATACATAGATCGGATAAAATATTTTAAGATACAAAAAGTTTCAGTTAATACATGGGTATAGTGGCCCACCTGGTCAACCATCCATGAGAAGGAGGTGTTTTTGCTTAAATTTGTGTCCCCAGCCAAACCTCCAACGAGGGTATGATTGGTCCATCCTTGTTTGGGGGCAGACATTATGCACCTAGTTTCTACGCATATAAAATATAAAAGCAATCTGACCACCCGTGTGGTCAGCAGAGGGGTCCAAAATGGCAAAAAGTAACCTACTTCTGCTCAATTGTGAGTTTTGAAGGACCCTTAACTTGAAATAAACATGTTATATACTACTTTTGACAACAGATTCTAGCAGATTGTCATTCAACCTGTGAAACATATTGCAGGAAATGATCTTCACTCAATTCTGAGATATAGGCCTCTGAAAATGCCCCCCAAAAATCACGGACGCAAAAGGGGGCGTGGCTATATTTTTCAGGGGCCCATATCTCGGAAACGACTTGGAGTTGGGAGCAAAAATACAGTAAAACCAAGCTTAAGATAAAAAATAAACAAACCAAAAAATACACAAAGAAAAACTGGAGTACATTATGACCCACGGAGATAATGGGCCGGACATTATGGGTAATAATGATATTGCATAAAACGTACCGTATCCCCAACATTATCCCCAACAATATCCATGGTTTTAATGTTACCAAATTAAACAACTACTTTTAGCATAAATATGGTGCCCAGGTATTTGTCTACGTTCTGTAAACTATTAGTCTGATTTCTTTTACTCATTTTGAAAATAAAGTCAAATTTGCAACACTATTGATATTTGCACGGACCCAAGTTCATAATATGATCACTCATCACGCCCAAGGCCTTAATAGTAACAAAACAAAACTTATCATGAGAGTATATTTTTCTTTGTCATTAACGTTTTCATCAACTATGACACTCAATAACTCATTTGAAAGTCTATAATGCCATATGTACCATATGCAAGAAATATGGCAATTTAGTTAATGAGATTTAGTACAAAATGTGCACGTGCGGAACAACCTATCAATGAGTGAAGCGGATATAAGCATGGATTCTGTATGGATGCTTTACTTCTGTGTACATAAGAGAAACAAAACCTACAATGCATTTATGATTACTAAGATTACATTTCAGATCATGTGAGCCAGTCTATAATGTCATCCTTTACATATCAATGTATGAGAGTTGAATGACAACAGAACGTGGACTATTGTTATTGCTATCGTGATAAATGGTGAGAAAGGATGGTACCACATTCTACCCATAGTTGGTATATTTGAGCAATAACATTCCGAAGTTTATATTGACTACATACTAATCTTCGCAGATTAGACTAAAATGTTAACGAAATAATATTTCCTGACGTAATGATGACGTAACTGGTTTTAGAAACTAAGTCACATTATGGGCTTTCATATGGTGCATGTTATGTTTTTATTAGAAAATGCCAAGTGCTTATGATGACAGCTCGTGTGTCGAGTTTTGTTTCGGTCGATTTTTCACAAGGGTCGAGATGTCTTAACCCCTCGCAGGGTCACACTATTTGTTTAGGTCGACTTGTCTGCTCTCGCCAATCTATACGTCCCACAGATTAGACTAAAATGTTAATAAAATAATATTTACTGACGTAATGATGAGGTAATTGGTTCTACAAACTGAGTCACATTACGAGCTTTCACGCTGCATGTTTTGTATTTATGTGAAAATGCGAAGTATGACTCGCAGGTCAGGTTTTGCGTAGGTCGAGTTGTCACACGAGGCTCGAAATCTGTCGTGGATCCTCGTTCGTGTCGAAGCGTCACAAGGGTCGAGACGTCTTAACCTCCGCAGCGTCACACTAAAATATGAATAACATGATATTTACTAACGTTATGATGACGTACTTTGTTTTAGGCACTAATTCATAATTACGGGCTTTCATATGCTACATGTTTTGTATTGATGTGACGATGCTCAGTATGACATAATCCATCAACAACTTTCACGTGTTAAACCTATGGGGTTTTGGCGGAAACAAGAAGAAAAATAATCGAACGAAAACAATAGGGTTTCGGCGACCAGGCCGAAACCCTAAAAACTGGCGTACATAATGTCCCACGAAGATATTGGGCCGGACGTTATTGACCTGTGAACACAATAGGCTGGACATAATGGGCGATAATGATATCACATAAAACGTAGCGTAAACGCTACTTTCAGGGTATCCCCAACAATGTCCATGGTTTTAATGTTACCAAATTAAATAACTACTAGCATTATCCATAATTATTTTACCATAAATATGGTACCAAGTATTTGTCTACGTTCTGTAAAATTTTAATCTGATTTGGTTGCCTCGTTTTGAAAAAAAAGTCAAATTTGTAACACTTGATATTTGCGCCAACCAAAGTTCACAATATGATCACTCATCACGCCCGAGGCCTTAGTAACAAAACAAAACTTATCTTGAGAGCATATTTGTCATTATCGTTTTCATGGTCTCGTAAGCGATACACTCAACAAATTATGACATTCAATCACACATTTGAAAGTCTATAATGTCACATGTACCATATGCAAGAAATATGGCAATTTAGTTAATGAAATTTAGTTCCAAATGCGCACGTGCGGATGTATGGATGATTTACTTCGGTGTACATAAAGAGAAACAAAACCTGCAATGCGTTTCTGATTACTAAGATTACATTACAGATCATGTGAGCCAGTTCTAGTTTAGTTTTTATATGTTTTTTGTATAGATTGACCTTCTGTCCAAACCAGCTATCGTGACCGCCTTGATGATCTTAACAAAGAGGCCACACGCTGGTAGCTAGTTGGCCAATGTGCAGTCACTAGTGTCAATCTGCACATGCGCTCTGGACGCTTCTGATGCAATTCAACCGACTCTTGACTTCAGTCTGTTTTTTTGTGCGCATGATAATGTGGAAGGGACTTTTATTTAGCAGTACAAGAGAAATCCTTATGAATTTCTTTAAAGTGTGCATGCAGTATATTTATGAATATTCATATAATTATTTGGAGCAATTCGACCAATCAGATTGTTTCTCCGGTTCTCCGGAGAACTTGCCATAGGTCGTGCAGAATCGTGGAACCACATAATAGTGTTGGAGCGTGTGTCACTATATAGGGGCCCGTGGGCATTTTGTGAACATTTTGTTTTCTTTGTTGGGATTTGTTATTCAGACCTAGCTGAATAATTTAAAATAGGGCACCAATTTTTTTATGCATATTTTCGAACATTTTTATGCAAATTAAGATTACGTCATAATACCTATTGTATATGACCTTACACCCATCACAACTTCTAAGCTCCCCCTAACGAATGTATAAATATCTCGACAACGGCTCAACATATTTTCAAAATTCAAAGAGTAAAATACAGAATTACATATCCTGCATCTTTGGTGTTGATTTCGTTTACATCTGTTGAATAATTCGAGATTTGTGGGCGGTAGATTAAAAATAGGAGCCATATTCAAAGTTGCAGTAAACTGCATTGTGTGGGAAAATGTCATTCGTGTCTACGTAATGGTGCCCTCACACCATAGCGATCACCAGTTGCGTATGGCTGCGAATAAAAAATAGTGGTCATAAGTTCCGAACGCAACTCACACGCAACTAATAGGTTTTATAGGTTTGAAGTACGCAACAAGCACGCAGGTGATCGCAGACACACGCAGAGTAAGTTCAGAAATTTTGAACATGTTCAATAATTCTCTGCGAATGCCTGCGATCAATTTATACGCAACAGGGACGCTACGCACGAAACACGATCGCAACACGATCGCAACAGGTACGCAACTCATAAGTTATGAACGCAGGTGATCGCAGGTCCAAATTTGAGGTATCTGGCCAGGTTTTGGTAGCGTACATGTTGCGAATGTGTTGCGTACCTGTTGCGATCGTGTTGCGTGCCTGTTGCAATCCTGTTGCGTGTGTAGCGTACCCCCAACCTATTGTGCGTATTCCCAGCGTATCCCCAACCTATGCCCTGCGTATCCAACCTATTAGTTGCGTGTGAGTTGCGTGTTAGTTGCGTACTACATGCGTGTTGAGAAATGGTATAAATAGTGGGCCTTTTCTAGATCGGTGTCAGTTGTTGGTGGACCTCCGAGGTGACAACATGGAGCTACCTCTTGCTGTTATTGGACATCAGTTTAATCTGGTCAATTTAGCACTCCAACACATACAGAATAGAATAAACAGAAGGTTTTTATCACGTGACCGATATTCGCAACTAGCACGCAACTAGCACGCAGGTCCAACGCAACTTGTAAGTTTTGAACGCAACTCAAACGCAACTCGTAAGTTCTGCACGCAACTCACACGCAACTCGCACGCAACTCGTACGCAGGTGATCGCAGATATTGGGGGATCATAAGTTCAGTTCGCAACCCACACGCAACCCACACGCAACCCACACGCAACCCACACGCAACTCACACGCAACCCATAGGTTGAATAGATTAGAAATTGACAAAATTGTTGATTTGGGTTGCGTTTGGTGCGTATAAAAATATTTTTTACACGCAACTCATAGGTTTCAGCATACGCTATGGTGTGAGGGCACCATTAATGACAACACTTTGAGATGTGTGTTACAATGTTACTTGCATTCACAATAACCTGGTGTTAGGGGAACCAATTTACTAGCTTTCACAGAATGTTTTTTACAGCTTAAAACACCAGGTATATAAGGTAAACTAAATAAAAATGTCAATCTAACAAAAAAAATGACATTAAGATGCAACCAGTTTCTTCAGTTATGTTTCAAGTCAACAATAACACAAGTTCAGAATTTTGTTTTTCCTTCATTGGTGCCAATGACAGCCAGACAGCGATGTATCCATGATTCAAAGACAGTTGATCATGTTCAGAAAGTTCCAGCAAAGGGATTTGGCATGTTGCCCTGAATGTCATTTATCTATTAACAGAGAAATTACTAGAACATTCTTTGCCATGTCTTTTCTATTGATTGATTCCACTTTAATGTTATTTTTCCACACAATACAGTTTATTGCAACTTTTGAAACAGTCTCCAACTTTAATCTACCTCTCATTAATCACAAACTAATCAACAGATTTAAACGAAATCAGTAAACATGTTGGAAAACATGGAAATCTACATGCTACTTTTTGAATTTTTAAAATACCTCTTACCTTTCTCGAGATATTTAAACAGTCGCTAGGGGGAACTCAGAAGTTGTGATGGGTGTATAACCCTGTTATTGTTCTTGAATACTTCAGAGTTTGAAACATTTTATAGTTTCCTTTTGGTAGTTGTTATTTAGAATACGTTTAGTAATTGAAAACAAATTGCATAATTTTAACCCTTTTTATGCAATTGCATATGATGTAATAAAACCCGTTGTACAAGTTCATACATAAGCGTTGTTCTTTGAGTATGTTTCAAACATTTTTTGTGTTTAAAGAGTACATCTTGCTTCTATCGAAGGTAAAACAAATACTTTTGCTTTATGCAAATTAATTTTGGGGTAGGTATGTACATTTGAACAATCTACCAGTTTGTCACCATGCCTGCGTTTATAAGTTAAATGTCGAGATCTCCATTGTTGCTCTCGTCCTCATCGCCAGCATTCCTGAATAGTTCGTTTCTGTTCTCACAGGTTTTTTCACAAGCGATGCAGCTATCTGTGCATTTCAGATTATGTTTCTTGCAAGAACAACTCAAGGTGACACAGTTTCCTTTGCATCCGCATCTCACAAGCTCCAGCACTGCCGTAGGCGCTGGCAAAAGTTTTGTCGGGACTGGGAGAAGTCTATCACCATCTAGGCACCATCCGTGAGAGGTAGGGTCAGGAAGACTTGGACGTGGGTTACGACATTGTTTCCATACCAATGAAACATAGTTAGCTCTGTTAATCGTTTCTATTAGAGCGGACTTTGTTGGGGGTAGTTTTTCATCAGTATACTGTCTCTTGCTGAAGAGATACCAGCGCATTTCTTTCACGGAAGAAATTGGTGTTCCAGACACATAGAGTTGACATAATTATGTAACGTTCGAGTGAGCTGATGTCATCTTCCTGGAGATTCTGCGCATTTCTGAGATTTCCCAGTGCCTGTAATATACGGTCATCGGGCTTCTGTAGTGCATTCCACCATGATATTTTGGATTTCCCGCAGAATGTTCCCGTTTGATCGCAAACGCCTTCACACGTGGTATAATTTTTTTGGTTCAACCAATGATCGCCCACATCTGAATAAGTTCATTTGGGTTACAATTTTAGCTAATGGGTGGTTTAAATGTGTGTTATACTTAGGTCATGACTTCATAGAAAATTTTTATAGCTAGGTCTAACACGAATGATGGTTCAACTTGTAAATAAGATTGAAAAAAAAATATTCCGTTAGTATATAAGAGTTGAAATATAAAAATAGTGCAAAAACCATAGAAAATACAGTGTTTTATATAGGGATTATGACGTCATACTTCATTTGCATAAAAACACCCTAAGACTCGCTGAAAAAAATTGTTGCCCTATTTCATTTGTTTTCTAACATCCTAACCTACAATTTCCAGCCAAGAAAACAAAATGTTCACGAAATGCCCACGGGAAGACAAATGCTCCAATACTATAATTCAAGTCGTTAGATTTGGACGCACCCTCGTACTCATGGTAATTTACTACTGCCAATGGCAAGTATGTAATACGATGTGATCGAGGTAGCGCGGTATAACACACAGTGCCCGCATCCCCACAGACAAACGGCCAAATTATTCGACTTGATCTCAAGTCTAGGTCCGGGCCAACTAGGGCCCGGAAAAGTTTGCACTCAGAAGGTTCTGTGTGAGCATTTCCGAGCTTATTTCAGCTTATAAATAACTTTCCTAACCCCAGAAAAATACCAATTCAACATTTCAATCTATTTGTACCGTGTCATCGGCCAAAACACGGGTGATAGGCCATATCTTTTATCTTAATCCCAAGTTGTTTTTGAAGTAACGAGCAGAAATTCTCCAAAATAAATATTGCATCCAGCTGCAGGCCAAAATGTGTGAACAATCGTTTTACTAAATCATTTTACATCGTGATTATTTAGGAATGGAATCAAGCCACACTTAAACGTTGGCTTGTCGTAACCCTCCCCAGACCCACCCCAACTCAACCTGAGTGAAAAATAAATCATTTGGGTTTGAAACATTAATTTGTACAAAATAAAAACCATTATTATTACATTTTGAGAAATTTCGAATAACATTTTCGAATAACATTTTGGAAATTTTTGAATTTTGGGGCAGTTTTTGAGATTTCTTTCATTTAGTTTTAGAGAATCATGAACTCCACTGGTTACAAACAAAAATACTCACGGTAACATAAAAAATAGGTTCATCGGGGGAGCGAAATCAGGTGTTTTTTTAAAGGGGGTGGGACAAGTTCTCCCATGTAGGTTTGGTTGCCTCGATTTGAAAATAAAGTCAAATTTGTGACAACCTGAGTTCACAATATGATCACTCATCACGCCCGAGGCCTTAGTAACAAAAACAAACAGATTATCATGAGAGAATATTTTTAATTGTCATTATCGTTTTCATGGTCTGGTAAGCGATACACTCCATCAATGATGACTCTCAAATAACCCATTTGAAAGTCTATAATGCCACATGTACAATATGTAAGAAAATATGGCAATTTAGTTAATGAGGTTCAGTCTAAAATGCGTACGTGCGGAACAACTTGTCAATGAGAAACAAAACCTGCAATGCATTTCTGATTACTAAGATTACATTACAGATCATGTGAGTCAGTCTATAATGTCATCCCCTCTATGAACCAGTGTATGATATTTCAAATAAATTTGAAGTAAATGGGTTTTTTTTCAGAACACTTCTGAGTTCAGTTTGAACTTTCATACTTTAGATCGTCATGTAGAATGCATGAAGACTATTTACCAATATGGTTATTCCATGCAAACTCACCCTCACCCTCACCCTCCAAGTAGTCGATGAGATCAAATATCTCGGGATTATTCTTAACAATCGCCTTACTTGGGACATTCATGTGAGATATATTACATCACGATCTAACAGAATGTTAGGGTTAATATCTAGTAATAATAATAATAATAATAATAATAATGTGTGGACTTATATAGCGCACGTATCCACCAACTGAGTGGTGCTCAAGGCGCATTATATTATTACCCCTGCTCATAAGGCTCATAAATCATTCCTGAAACCATTTCAGCTCCCTGGGGAGTATACAGCTCAATTGCTGCCATTACAGCGCATATAGGGCTAATCAACCAACTCTGCCCTCACAGGTACCCATTTAACCCCTGGGTGGAGAGAAGCAATTATGGTTAAGTGTCTTGCTCAAGGACACAAGTGTCACGGCCAGGATTCGAACCCACATTCTGCTGCTAACACCGGAACTTGAGTCCGGTAGGCTAGACCGCTCGGCCACGACACTCCACCTGTCTCTTTACGAATGCTCTTTTTTGTCTCTACAAGTCTTTGGTTTTACCAATATTGGAATATGGTTTGCCTGTATGGAATTTGCATACCCAAATACTTGCAGACGACTTGGAGAGGATACAAAGGAGAGCATCGCGTATTGTCCTGAAACAACGGAGGATGGAGATGTCTTACTACGACAGACTGCAACTTCTTAATTGGTTTACTTTTACATCTCGGAGGAAGTACTTATTACTTTCTTTTGTCACCAAGTCATTATATAACAAAGTCACCAGCGATACTGTTAGTAATACTGTTCATGTGAATACTCGATACATTGAAGATCTCAAGTTTGTTCATCACACTCCTATACATGCATTTCCAAGAATGTGGGATGAGCTCTCAAAACAACTTCGAACAGATTTAGTCATATTACCAATTAATACTTGGATGAACAAACTTAAGAAATTTATTTGTAAGCGGATTTAGACACAGGCTGGTTTACTGTAATGTTTACATTTTTATTTATCGAAATTATTTGTTTTTATTTTTTATTTTTTATCTATATATTTTTTACTTTGCATTTATATATATTTTTCCAACCTATTTATTTTTTTTATTATATTTATATATATATATATATATATTTTTCATATGTGTATGTATGTCCGTGCTTTGTGGTTTAATTGCTCATTGTGTTGGGCTGATTTTTTATTTATTTTTTTATTTTTATTTGTTATACCCACTGGTGTTAAGTATTTTCTTGAGTCCTGTTCATAGTTATATATTTGTCTCTGTATGTAGGGATGGGCAGTGCTGTATTGCGCTGGTAGGTTGGACTGTGGGAGGTATGGGAGGGGGCTTTATTGGTTGTTCTCCTTGTTTTTTTATAGCCTATGTAGTTTTACCCACCTGTTATTTAATTTTTTAATCAATCAATGTCGGTTTTTCTTTTTAAATAATATTTTTATAATTCTGTATATACAGCGGCGTGGCAGGACTTTTTCAGAGGGGTGGGGCACAGGGGGAATTGCTTTTCGGTGTTTTTTCCATTTCTATGGCACTCTTGGGAGTTTTTCGTGGGGGAGCCTGTGGGAGGGGGGCGCGTCCCCAGGCCCCCGTGGCTACGCCGCTGTGTATATACTGCGTTATACTGTCTTTTATCTTTAGATTTTAACAAATTTCTATTTTTGATATATTTTTGATATGTATATATATATATATATATATATATATATATATATATATATATATATATATATATATATATATTTATTGCAATTTATTTTTGTAATATCAGTGGTTCTGGGTATGAAGGCCCCCGGGCCACAGTTATTTAGTTAACTTTTTCATGCCCTGGCATGTTCCACTGGTAATGCTCTGTTTTGTATATTGTTTCATGTTTGTTGTGTTTTATGCCGAATAAATAATAATAATAATAATAATAATAAAGACATATCTCTATGGGAGTAATGAACACACCACAAAGTTTTGCTCTCAACTCCAAGTTGTTTCCGAGATATGGTCGCCTGAAAACATTTTTCTCCCTCCAAGTTACGTCGGTGATTTTGGGGGGAATTTTCAGAGGATGTATCTCAAAATTGGGTAAAGATAATTTTCTGCAAATTGTTACATAGGATGAATGACACCCAATCTGCAAGAATCTGCTTATAACATTTTCTTCTCAAGTTAGGGGTTCTTCAAAACCCACCATTGAGCCAACTTAAGATACTTGTTGCTATTTTTGGGCCCCTCTGGTGACCACACGAGTTGTCACATTGCTTTCATATTTTATATGCGTACGAACTAGGTGCATATGCCTGCCCCCAAACAAGGATGGACCAATCATACCTTCACTGGAGGTTTCGCTGGGAAGAGGGAAGGGGGGTCCATGGCCCCTTAAAAGATTTGACAAAACTGCCCACCCCTAGCTATATACAATATTTGCAACTTGGGCCTGAAAATACTGATATTGCATTACTGTATGCATACCCCCAAATCCCTTATTATGATTTTTTTTTAAATATTCATACCTTCATTGGAGGTTTGGCTGGGAGGGGGGGTGGGGGTGTTGGGGTCCGTGGCCGCCTTCAAAGTTTTTACAAAACTGCATTACTGTATGCATACCCCCAAATCCCTTATGATTTTTGAAAGTATGCATACCATCATATTATTTTAATCAATCGTAACTTAAACTCTTAAACTCTTACATCTTAAAATATTGTATCATATCTATGTGTGTAAGAACATTCAGTTTTATATCTTTTCTCTTTCATGGTCAAACGATATTTTCATATAATATATATACTACTCAAAACAATTTAGGGAACACCGGAATAATCTCAGTTAAAGCAAGATCATTTATTTCAGATAAACACAATGTTTCACAGAATTGATGAGAAACAACTGCACAATGAAACAGATGATAAAGGATGCATGTAGTGATTACATATTTCATGACATGACTACTGAAAGAGTGAGGGGGTTGCAAATGAAAATCCCGGTTCATGGAACATTTCAAACCTATTTGATGTTAAAAATCCGGTGTTCCCTAAATTGTTTTGAGTAGTATATTTTGCTTTAATATACAGCAGACATGTACATTACTATGTACTATACATGTATGTATGCATACCCCAAACACTTGTTATGATTTTATGGGCAGATCTAGAACAAACGATTTGGGGAGAGGCTGAGCTCCGAGTAAGCACGAAGAGCTCATTCATGGCAAGGGGTCTGGGGCCTGCTGAAGGGTCTTGGAAATTGTTTGATTTTATGCAATCCCTAATAAATGCAATATCAAACATTTTCAGGGCCAAGTTGCAAATATTGTATGTAGCTCATGATGCAGTTGCGAGCAACCTTTTTAATTTCTACATTCAACAGACGACGATTTAGTTATTAATTAATTAATTTATTTGCAAATATTGTATGTAGCTATATGGGTGGGCAGTTTTGTCAAATATTTCAAGGGGGCCACGGACATCCCACTGTTTTTTGAGGGTGGTTTTGTCAAATGTTTCAGGGGGTCATGGACCCCTTTTGGATACATTTGATTAAAGATGATTTGA
Source organism: Zoroaster sp. YZ-2022 (assembly GCA_029582265.1). Classification (NCBI taxonomy): domain Eukaryota; kingdom Metazoa; phylum Echinodermata; class Asteroidea; order Forcipulatida; family Zoroasteridae; genus Zoroaster; species Zoroaster sp. YZ-2022. Next base: position 19,093,662 of record CM055825.1, on the reverse strand, counting down.
TGGTGTACATACTTAATAAAATACATAACAAGTGTTTGGTGCATACATGTACATCAGTACCTATACTGTACGGTGTACATTGTATACTGTATATTAAGCAAAATAACCATTATTTTAAAATATCGTCTAACCATGAAGGAGAAAACCTTAAATATATAGATCGGATAAAATATCTTAAGATGTAAGAGTTTTAGTTACATGGGTAAACCGTCCATTAGAAGGAGGTGGTGTTTTTTTTACAGACCCCAGACCCCAGCCAAACCTCCAACGAGGGTATGATTGGTCCATCCTTGTTTGGGGGCAGACATATGCACCTAGTTTCTAAGCATATAAAATATAAAAGCAATCTGACCACCCGTGTAGTCACCAGAGGGGTCCAAAATGGCAAAAGTAACCTCCGCCATTATCGTTACCATTATCGTTTTATTTGTCTACGTTCTGTTGCCTCGTTTTGAAAATAAAAGTCAAATTGTTAACCCTACTGATATTACACCGACCCAAGTCACTCATCACGCCCGAGACAGCATATTTTTAATTGTCATTATCGTTTTCGTGGTCTGGTAAGCGATACACTCCATCAATTATGACATTTAATAACCCATTTGAAAGTCTATAATTTAATTCCAAATGCGCACGTGCGGAACAACCTGTCAATGAGTGAAGCGGATATAAGCATGGATGCTGTATGGATGCTTTACTTCGGTGTACATAAGAGAAACAAAACCTACAATGCATTTCTGATTACTAAGATTACATTACAGATCATGTGAGCCTACAAAACCTACAATTTATAGTTTGATGAAATTCTTGCGTCGGGTGATAAACAATTGATTTAGTTTTGCCCTACACCGACGCGTTTATAGCACTGTATACTCAGTGCTTTCCGAGTGTCTGTGAAAAAACTTCTCAGGCGACTCGGGAGGGATTCGAACCCACGACCTCCTGCTTACTAGTGCAGAATGCATGAAGACTATTTACAAATATGGTTATTCCATGCAAACTCACCCAGAGGTTGTCAGTGACCGACATATCTCTATGGGAGTAATGAACACACAACAATTTTTTTGCTCTCAACTCCAAGATGTTTCCGAGATATGGTCGCCAGAAAACCTTTTCTCCCTCCAAGTTACGTCGGTGATTTTTTTGTCATTTTCAGAGGCTGTATCTCAAAATTGGGTACAGATAATTTGCTGCAAATTGTTACACAGGGTGAATGACACCCAATCTGCTAGAATCTGCTGTAGTTTTTTTTTCTTTTCAAGTCAGAGGTTCTTCAAAACCCACCATTGAGCCGACTTAAGTTACTTTTTGCTGTTTTTGGGCCCCTCTGGTGCCCGATGTCGATTGGCTGGCTAGAATCCTATATAGCAGCGGGTGCCGCGACATTTATAGTTTGATGAAATTCTTGCATCGGGTGGTAAACAATTGATTTAAATTTGCCCTACACCGACGTGTGTATAGCACTGTATACTCAGTACTTGCGTCATCGGGCAAGCTTGGAGGTCGAGGGGTTAAGACGTCTGCACTAGTAAGCAGGAGGTCGTGGTTCAAATCCCGCTCAAGTCGCCTGAGAAGTTTTTTTCACAGACACTCGGAATGCACCGAGTATACAGTGCTACACACACGTCGGTGTAAGGCAAAAAACAAACAAACAAACAAACAAACAAAACAAAACCTACAATGCATTTCTGATTACTAAGATTACATTACAGATCATGTGAGCCAGTCAATAATGTCATCCCCTTTATGGACCAGTGTATGAATATATCAAATACATTTGAAGCAACTGCTTTCTCAGAACATTTTAGAGGTCAGCTTCGCCGTTCTAGTTTAGTTTTTATATGTTTTTGTACAAATAGGCCTTCAGTCTAAACCAGCTATCGTGACCGCCTTGAAATCTTGACAAAGAGGCCACATGCTGGTAGCTAGTTGGCCAATGTGCAGTCACTAGTGCCACTCTGTACACGCGCTCTGGACACTTCTGATGCAATATTCAACCCACTCTTGATTCCATGTCTGTTTCTATTGTGCACATGATAATGTGGAGGGGACTTTTACTCAGCAGTACGATAGCAATCCTTATGAATTTCTTTAAAGTTTGAATTTTCAGCAGGGGCACAGCCCTCCAGCGAGTGGGGGCACGTTACCACAGTCACCAGAGGCCGTAGTAAAACAAATCATATGGAACAACTAGTGAAAGCAAATAGTCTTAATTGTCATTATTCATTGTCTTGATCGTGTAAACAATACATCCAATAGATTATGACATTCAATAACACATTTGAAAGTCTGTAATGTCAATAGCAAGAAATATGGCACTTTAGTTAATGAATTTCTGTTCAATATGTGCAATTAGGGAACAACATGTCAATGAGCAAAGGGGGCAGTCAGCTCCTGAGCCCGTTTTATTTAATAATAACAAAAACAGTTGAAAATTAAAAATTTTCCCACAGTGAAATATTTGACACATTTTTACCCTTTAAGATGTATCGCTCGTGTTTTGGCTATTTTAACGGCAATTTCCAAAATATGTTCTTTTTCATCGGAACATTGCTATTTTACATGAGGAAGGGAAAACAAATGCTTTAAAATGACATCTTTCTGAAAATAATCGTGAGAAGCATGGTTTTACAATAAGTAATTATTAACCTAAATTAATATAATTTATGGTGGGTCCCGCTTTAATCCATTTTGGCACTGTGGCCCACAGAGATGGACCTGTGAACACAATGGGCCTGACATAATGGGCGATAATGATATCACATAAAACGTAAACGCTACTTTCAGGGTATCCCCCAACAATGTCCATATGTTTTAATATTACCAAATTTACCAAACTACCAGCATTAGGCAGAATTGTTTTATCATAAATATGGTAGCCAGGTAATTGTGTACGTTCTGTAAAATATAAGTCTGATTTGGTTGCCTAGTTTTGAAAATAAAGTCAAATTGTTAACACTATTGATATTTGCACCAACCCAAGTTCACAATATGATCACTCATCACGCCCGAGGCCTTAGTAACAAAACAAAACTTATCATGAGAGCATATTTTTCTTAGTCATTATCGTTTTCATGGTCTTGTAAGCGATACACTCCACAAATTATGATACTCAATAACCCATTTGAAAGTCTATAATCCCATATGTACCATATGCAAGAAATATCGCAATTTAGTTAATGATATTTAGTTCCAAATGCGCACGTGCGGAACAATATGTAAGAAATATGGCAATTAATGAATTTTAGTTCAATATGCGCACGTGCGGAACAACCTGTCAATGAGTGAAGCGGATATAAACATGGATGCTGTATGGATGGTTTACTTCGGTGTACATAAGAGAAACAAAACCTACAATGCATTTCTGATTACTAAGATTGCATTACAGGTCATGTGAGCTAGTCTATAATGTTATCCCCTCTGTGGACCAACCGTATGAAATTTAAAATAAATGTTTTTTCTCAGAACTTCTGAGGTTTCAAAACTTCAGAGGTCAGTTATGAAATATGCATTGCATATTGTAGATCTATTTACCAATAGTGTGCGGGGATTTAAAGTAAATTACGTTCTTTCTGCAAATAAAAAACCTACATGCAATAAAAGCTGCTAAAATAAAACATATATACACTCACGGAATACACTCAACTTATATTTCGCAATAAATATGTATAACTTATGCAGTGATAAATTGAAGCCATAATTGTACATAGCACTTTTACAGTATGATGTGAAATTTGCGCTCATGCTTGACTGAGAAAGTATTGATTAAAATATCATAAATATCTGCTGTTGAAAAAAAGTGAAATATTGGGACGATGCGTTTTTAAATTCCGTGAGTATATAAAAGGGACAAACATCTTTAAATTACGGGTGATTAAGTATATATAACCCAGGCATGTAGCCAGGGCGGGGCAGGTTGCGTGGGTGGGGACAGGGTGAAGGGGACGATCATCCAAGTTGAAACATAACATTTTCCCAGAGGGAAATATTTGACCCCATTTTTACCCTTTAAGATGTATCAACCGCCATGTTTTAGCTATTTTAACGGCAATTTCCAAAATTGTTGCTATTTTACTTGATGAAGAGAAAACAAATGCTTTAGTTGAAAAAGGTCGAAAAACTGGTGTATCGTCATTAAGAATGTTTTAATCTAAAGAACTTGTGGCGTTTGTCATATTAAAGGATGTTTAGTCGAAATGGATCGACGACACCACGAGACAAAGACCGATGTATGGCCCAAAATGGCAACAAAATCACTTACGTAGTTGGTTTTGAATGACCCCTAACTTAACAAGGAGATGTTATATACTACTTTTGACAGCAGATGCATCGCAGAGTGGATGCCATTCATCATGTGTACGAATTTCAGCAAAATATCTTCACCCAATTTCGACGCAACTTGGAGGGAGAAAAAAGGGCTATATCTCGAAGACGATTGGGAGCACAAATTTGGTGTGTGTTCATAACACTGACAAATTTTCAAAACTTTAGGTGATTTGGCATGGAATGACCCAGTAATGAAAATTAACGGATTTTTGGCAGATTCCTCGCAATTTTTGTTTGGCAGATTCCTCGCTATGATCATGACTGATATGGTGACAAATGATAATCTCTATGCGTGTTTTCAGTGCCACCCAGTTATCCTCTTGTGAAAGAAAAGGATGGACTTTCCCATAAAGCCCCAACCCCCCTTCCCTCTAGACTCAGCCTATGGGGATGAAACTCAGGATGTGGAAGACATACGGGAAACAATATACATATGTAACAGTTCCACCAATTACACATATCCTGTACAGTTAGCCTATTACAGTATAAATGCACAACACTCCATGTATCAACGTTGGTTGTTAAGTCCATCATAACCATTATTATATCTAAGATTTGTATATAAAAAAAAATTAAAAAAATTAAAAAGAGAAAGTAAAGACTGCCTGCGGTGACACCATGTGAAAATTCTCTTTTGAGTGTAGTAAATAAACCTGGATGGTATCCACCCTCCCTCCCCATGCTTATTAATAACTGATTCAGTTCAGTGAGCTCATACTCCTGTCCCACACTCTAAGGATCTCAGTTTTACCAATTCCCGCCCACACGTCACAACGCACCAATCCTCCAGCATCCCAGTGTCAGTGCAAATCACCGAGCAATCTATTTAAGCAGCAGCATCTTCCAGAGTCTGGCATTCTCTAGAAGATGATCACAGCATACTGATCGAAACGTCGAGTTGTAACCGCCAGTTCATTTCAGAACTATTTACTACTTAAAGGAGAATTTCTACATGGTGTCACTGCAAATAGTCTTTACTTACATATATAAATGTTGATTGTTCTGTTATAACCATTATTATATCAGTTTATCGCACAGACAACGAACTAGATCTGATGTACAGTTTCACGGTAAGTGGGCAATTATTATTATTATTTAAATTAATGGATAATGGCCATAGTATTGTGGAAATAAAGTGTAGTTCATTTCTTTTTGTTCCTGTAATGGGCTTATACGCTATTGGCTTCAGTTAGGCCTACATAATGATCAAGGCCGTCTTACATAAACGGCAACGGCCCTGTTATTGCAAATCCTCAATTACTCTACGTCTAATAAAGTGCATTCCATGTCTACAAATTACCGGTCGTCGCCTCAGACATGCACGTCGGCATTTTAATTATTTATTTATTTTTATTTTTTTTGCGATGAAACGATGTCCAATTGCGGCCAAAATTGCTGGATCGATTGGAATTCTGCCGTGCTGTGCTTTAAACGACTTGTTCACATAGGGGTATGAACGTTTGCCCGATTTGTGAGGCCTCACTTAGCCACCATACTTTGTATAATACAGCAAATTTGGTCCCTGCGTATACAATGTATCACGTATTTCCTTGTTGGCAAAACAAAAATGGTCGACCAATGACCAGAAACCAGAGACATTTTTGGGCCTAATACATTTATACTGATAATGTAACAGTCGAGGCCGTAGCAAGTTATACAGCAGGTATGCCCAAAGCTGTAACCATTTGTATGTTATTCTTGAGAATGTGTTTTTTATAAATGATTTTGTAACAAAAACTTTCGATAAGAGCTTTAGAATGGTTAAGAATTTTAAAAATAAATAAAACCATGTCATTCAAAGTTCCCTACGGCATTTAATACTTCCTATGTGTCTTGAAAGATTTTGGCAAATTTAAACAGTATATGCATGCTATATGCATATACGATGTAATAATTAAATAAGTATCTAAAAGATCATAATATGAATGTGTTAAGACATCGTACTTATAGATGTGTACAGACTTGTCTGAGAGATTAAAACAATTATTTTGTTACACTTACTCTGGTCATTATAAAAATTATAGTAGAATTTTGATCTTTATAGATTTTTGATTTTGACTGGATTTTCCTTAAATCAAAATATATTCGATTTGCCATTGGTTGCAACATCAGACAACACACAAGAGTATTTCAATGAGTAGCAATCGTTGAATACAGATTATTTACTGTTTAATAGGATTAACATCTATGACGATTGAAATAATTTACCGAAATGCGATATGTCAAAATGCCAAAATCTTCACTGGTCAGTGTTTTCATCCAAGTGCACATAATAACGTGTTATCACCGGTGATGATATTTTTACTTACTCGTTAAACTGAAAAGGAAGGTACAACATAATTATAGTTTCATGTTGTATTATTTTCAAATAGTAGTTCATCTCTTAACCATCTGTGACATCAACGGGAAAGGTGGAACGAGAAACCATGATCTACTTGGGTTTCATCGTTGTAGCTCTTATGACACAGGGATTCTGTGTCACCATGGCACAATCAGGTAAGCTATGAGTAAACAATCATTTCGCTAAATCGCTCAACCGTATTACGTTTACCTGTTTCTTAATGGTTCATGGTAGAAAGTAATGTTTAATGAACACATAACCTATTCGTTTTGCCCAAAACTTTTAGGATAAAATACATGGGGACTCAGTAGAAATTAACAGTAGATTTGCACATTTATACATTATCCACCACATAGTCCAGATTTCTGGCCTCACAACATTCGGTCATTGTTGTGTTTGAAAAACCAGATTTGATCAAATTTCTTCAAGAATAAGGAAACAGGTGAAGCTTAAATTTTGAGTCCAATATTTTCATTGTCGATTTCTCACCACCGGTTCTTCTCAAACCTTACTTCTACAAACTTTACTTCTTTTCTCAGTAATGCACTGACAAAATGAGCTGAACATTTCATATTACTTGATTTTCATTAAGTTGAATGCACGGAACGACCTTTGGACCAATGGTATAATTATTCAGGCTGAAATTGTACAAGGTTGTTCAATCTTCTTGGTCATGTAGTCCATACATGCATATTTTTCTCTTTCTCTAAAATGAAAACGCTTCAGACGGGAAATTACTCGCAGCTAGTGATTGCTTTTAAAGACTCTAGACATTATTGGTATTCCAAAAAAACTGATTACAGTTTTACATGAAACTCACTTGGTCTAAAGTCTGATGGTATCAGATATCCCTTATATAAAAATTATGTCTGAGGTACTCGCATTTTAGTACAATTAATCAAATTATTTTGCAAATAAATTGTTGTCATCCGTAAGGAATGAAGATGACAAATCTTAATGCATGTTCATCGTTTTCTTGTTAACGACACAATCAGTGGCGTATCCACGGGGGGCCTGGGGGCACAAATATCCAGTCCCCCCCCCCCCCAGGTGCCCCCCAAGAAAAATCCTCATAGTGCCCCCCAAAAAAGAAAGGAAAAAAAAGGGAAAAAAACTCATACCCCTGGGCCCCCACTGAAAAGCACCGCCCCGCTGGACACAATGGCATTAGCTGAAACCTTCCAAGGAAGGGTTTTATACATACCGGTATCTCTTGATTCTAAATTAGGCCAATGCATGTATTTATATGAATGTAACTAGAAGTGCATACTGGCTTTAAGTTTGAATGCAGATATTCAACATTTTAAATGATCTTAGTAATTATAGGAAGTTCTTCAGGAGGATATGAAGATCAGCGGTGTCCTGATGGCTGCAATTGTTATGTTTTGTATGGTTATAACCGTGTCGAATGCATGAATGGTTGGAACCAGTCCACTATCGATGGTATCATGAACACCACGGATTACCTGTAAGTGCAGGGGTCTAACTAAGCAGGGATTTTAAAAAATGCACAAATTAAAAAACTTTTTGATTTGATTTTTGCACTTACCCCGATGTATGTATGATCTGTAAGGGGAAACCCTCCACAGCCGACTCAGACAGGAATCGAACCCACAACTTAATGCTTATCTGGATCGAATCTCGCCCGAGAAGCCTCTGGAGATTTTTTTCTCAGACACTCGGAAAGCTTTGAAATCTCACCATAGAGAATTGCTCTACGAACTCACTGAGTATGTTTCATGCATACGTCGGTGTAACGGCAAAATCAAATCAATCATTGTTTATAAATAGGCTCAAGAAGTAACATCAATTAGTGTCAATTAAAAAAATAAAAAAATAAAAATGAGGAAATTTGCATTGTTCGTTTTAAACTTATTTACAAATTGTCACACTCTACGCACTTATTCATCGAAGATCTATAAGACAACTATAACTGATATACCGGTATGTATTTTTTATATTTCAATGCACTCAACTGTCATGTAACGAGATTTATTTGTAAATTAAATTTTCAAAAATAAGTGAACCTCCGGCAGGAAAATTGTTCAAATTGTTTGATATCAGGGTAATGTTTCATAAAGTATGATTTCACGAAAATCTGGGACTTTTTCGTAGTTTTTGACTGATTACTAATGTTTCACCAAGAATGCTTTCAGAAAAATGTAAGAACATTGGTGAAATAACCATATTAATGGCTTTAGTGATCTTTGTTTTACTTTGTTTTCCCATCTTAGATCGCTGGAAAACAACAAAATCAGTGAAATTGCTTCAGGAACATTTGATCGTCTACAACATCTCAGATCTTTGTAAGTATTCATGTTATGAATTTCAATCACACAGCATCAAGTAAGATTTTTTTTTACTGAATGTAAGTCTCACTCCAAACAAAATAAATGTGCATAGTAGGCCTACTTCATGTTTGCCGATCGAGACATATGTATACATTTTTAATATGTTTTTCTGCGTACGACACAACGTAATCATCAACATTTGTACAGATCATCTGTTTAATGTATATCTGATTTTAATCAGAAATCATATTTATATAACTGGTAATACGTGTTAAGAATATTTGGAGAATAAAATCAAAAAGAGAGAGAAACAAATTTCCCTATAACACTTGTCAGTGGAGGGTAGCATTTCACCGAACCGTTTTTATATCGATGCACTCAAGTGATATCTATCGAGATTCATTATTTTTATTTTACATTTCTAAAATATTTGAACCTCATGTCGGGTAATTGTTGTTTTTACTTTTAATACAATGTCTTTAACCCTACTTCGTTTTCACATCTTAGATGTCTGGACAACAACAGTATTAGTATACTTTCACCCAGAACATTTTGATGGTCTACAAAAGCGTACTTACTTGTCATTAATTTACATCAAGCAGGAACCTGCCATACATAAATATTATCTTAATTTACACCTGACGACAAAACAAAATTAGACGGAGTACGAAGTTCGTGTTTCGTGCCGATCGACTTATTTGTATGCATTTTCACTTTTTCATCTTTAACGAAATAAAATTACGAAATACATTTTTCACGGATTAAATGTTTAATGTAAATTTCAAAAATAAATTATGGCTGGTTCCTGCTTGATTGCAATTTATGACAAGAAAATGAGCTTTTGTAGACCATCAGTGTTCTGGATGAATTTTTTATGATATTGTAGTTATCAATCATTGTTTATAAACAGACGCAAGAATTTTATCGCTTAATGTTAATTAAAAAAAGAAGAATATGAAAATGAGGAAATTTGTATTGTTTGTTTTAAACTTATTCACAAATTGTCACACTCTATCGCACTTATTCATTGAAGATCTAAGACAACTAACTGATATAATTATGTATGTTTTATATTTCAATGCACTCAACTGTCGCATCGAGATTCATTTGTAAATTTTTTTTTTAAATAAGTGAACCTCCAGCAGGAAAATTGTTCAAATTGTTTGATACCAGGGCAATGTTTCATAAAGTATGATTTCAGGAAAATCTGGGACTTTTTCGTAGTTTTTGACTGATTACTAATGTTTCACCAAGAATGCTTTCAGGAAAATGTAAGAACATTGGTGAAAATAACCATATTAATGGGCTTTAGTGATCTTTGTTTTACTTTGTTTTCCCATCTATAGATCGCTGGCAAACACCAACATCAGTGAAATTGCTCCAGGAACATTTGATGCTCTACAAAATCTCATATACTTGTAAGTACTCGTGTCATGAATTTCAGTCACTCTGCGTCAAGTCACATATTTTGTTTTGAATTCTTGAAAGTATACATGTCATGAATTTCAATTTGGTACCATCAAGCCGATGTCTGTGCCCCATTCAGAATTTTTAAGAAAACAATAGGTCCCCATTTGAGGCTGCAGGATACAAAATGTTCAAGTATTACGTATCACTGAACACGTGCATTCAATTGTATTTTCAACGCGTATGCACAATTACAACGAACACATGAGAAGCAAAGCTCCCCGATCGTCGAGAGTGCCACATGAACATGATAGGTTGTCATAATGTGGTCGTCGAGTACAGTAGGGTGTTATTGCAGCAATGTGCACAGATCATACCACGGAGGAAGAGTACTACAACTCTCTAGTTACTCTATGCGAGCACCAGCCTTACCC
>CM055825.1:19058105-19082363 GCA_029582265.1 Zoroaster sp. YZ-2022 | reverse complement strand
TAACTTTGGTTTATGTTTATTGGGCTTTTGTAGATTTACAAAGTCACATGACTTTTGACATGTGACAAATTCCTGTACATGTATGTGTGAACAAACTGCCTTTTATAATTCTAATATTGAAAACAATAATAATAATAATATACCTTTAAAGGCAATATCGTCATAATCAACAGGGCATGGAATCGGAATGCTAGTTTTAGATTAACTCTCGTAACTGCCATAATAATTTACCCCATATGTTAAGGTTGTATTACTATACTATTCTGCTCTATAAATGAAATCATAAATTAGGACGTTAGACGATTCTATGCCCTGTCGAAAGTCTCCTCGGATTGTGATGATACTGCCCCTTTTAAGAATAAGCAAATGTTTCAAATTGCTTTTATTTTTAGATGGGTGATCTACAACGATTGCAAAGTGGCAATGTCTGAACATCCTCCTAAAGACCTTGGCTACCTCTATGTTTACCAGACTCTGAGGGTAACCTTAGATGAACAACAACAAAAGGGAAAAACTGCTGAAATACGCCTCATGTTTAGCTATCTGTATGGGACATCAATCAAGATTGTATGATGGACTGGGAGAGGAAATGTTACAAAAACGAAAAGGGAAAGATTTTTTTTTTTTTTTGAACCATGACATTTAGAAAATAAAACTATGTCCTTGGGAAAAAGAAACGCATGCTGGCATACTATAAATAAAAAAACAATATAAAATGCAGAGAAAAGGGAAAACTTTTTAATTGGGGTAGTGTGTAGGACAGTTTTCAAAAATATATTATCAGCGCCCAAATTTACTCAGATTCTTATAGATTCTGTTCAGAGAACTTAAAGCGCCAATTGTGTTTTGAGAACCTGAACCAGTTTTAAAGATGACGAGGCAGTTCACTCATGTTAAGTATTATTCGGAGTAAGTTGAACATATGTCTCTTAGTAGAAATCTTATCATTTAAGGTTTATACAACCATAATGAAGACGTAGAGCATACACTGTGTTCTTTGCTCTAGCATGGGCGCCATGATTGGAGTAAAATGATCTTACAGTGACATGTCTTATCAATGTCTTAGCGAATATGAATTAATATCGTCAATAACAAAAATTGTTAATAATTTGCAATATTTAAAATGAATATAATATCAATAGACAAATGGTACACTGTTGGGTTAATAAGGGAGTGTCGTGGCCGATCGGTCTAGTGCAACGTACTCAAGTTCTGGTATTGTCAGAATGTGGGTTCAAATCCCGGTCTGGCCGGTCTCGATTCTTGTGTCCCTAAGCAAGACACTTAACCATAATTGCTTCATCCTTCGGATGGGACATTAAGCCGTAGGTCCCGTGCAAGGGCGCAACCACGTGTTGAAAGTTGGGGGGGTCCCAAGCAGCCAATAGCAACGTGATCTGCGGGCGAGCGAAGCGAGCACGCCACTAGCAGCTGGGGTCTTGGTTCAATATCACGTATTTCAGCGTGTTGATGGAAGTGTTGCATAATTGTGATTTCATGAATGACATTACTAGGATCATGTATACATAAAATACCAAAATTTTCCAGAAGTTGGGGAGGTCCACATAAAAGTAGGGGGGTCGTGACCTACTCCCCAGTGGTTGCGCCCTTGGTCCCGTGTATTGGATTATTAAAGTAATGCACGAAAGAACCCAGAACACTTATCGTGGAAGAGTAGGGGTTTACCCCGTGTTTCTGGTTCACATAGAGTGCCCTTGTTTACAGGTTTCCTGGGCACCTTTGAAAAATAGTGTTTCACTGAAAGGTCTCCCAGGTTAAATAAGAAATAAAATAAAATAAAAAGCACAGTGTACTTTTAATAAAATGCCTTTGCTATAGTGATTGACAAAATAGAAGCTATTTCACAGCTAGAGTCAAAATGTAAGATTCATGTTCGAAAAAAGAATTTGCTCATTGCAAAAATCAATGTCTCATGTAAGTCTGTGATCAATTTGCCTTTCCATCTAGTAACATATACGTTGTTTATTGATGATCATCATAACACGTGACTTGATTATCAAAATGAAGTAAATTAGTGGTGGTGTATGAAATATAAAACCAGGACCAAATAACCAGTTGGTTGATACATGAGATACCCATTTCAATTGTTGGCAACCCTCCTACTATAGCTGCACTTTAGTGGAAAGTTGCTACAGAGGTCAAAATCAGTCAACTGTCTGTTTTGACTGTTAACCCAAATATGCACACAGGGGTATTTTTTGACTAGTTTTTACTGTCATCTCGACCACCCTAAACAACACCAGAACAATGCTTTTTGCCAGTCAAAAATGGTAGACTCATTTTGACCTGTAAAATGTACTTACTACACATAAGGTTTGGACTGTTTGACTTTTTAAGTGCACTAGATATACCTTGGCAAGTATATCAAAATTCTGACTGATTTTGACCCTTGTAGAAGTAGAAGGGTTAAGAGATATATAACATAGTTACAGTGAAACTTCATCTTGTTCTAGACATGTTGTGGGAACATTTTACTTGGATTTATCGAAAGACACTTTGAAATGTGTTTGCCAATCACATGGAACAGGGTTTCCCTTAACTTTTTTTCACTCGCCGGCCGGGCTAGTAAACCAAACTTTCACTGCCCGTATGTTTTTAAATAAAGTAATCAAATCACTGTTTTTAGTAATTTAGTCATTTTGCATCAGAACGTGCATTATAAACAACAGTTGTCAGTTACCTTATTATTATGTGCATATTTGTTTCTGAAGCAATACTAATGTTTCTTTAATTAATAACGGGTTCTATTCTAATAACAGAGGAAAAGATCAGGCACATTAGTGTACAGTAATGCTTTTGCTTTAATTCTGAAATGAAGAAGGCTCATTAGGTGTTCGGCTTTTCAGCCGAACAACTATTGTAATTGTTCCGTTTTTTGTTTTTTGTTTTTTACTTCTCCTTCTTCTTCTCCTTAACTCTTCTCTACATCGAAAGTGCAAGTTAACAATTTCACACAACCTTGAAACTTCACACATATAAAGACCTTATCATGTAGATGAATCTAGAAGTTGTTACGTAACGTCATCAGGTATCAAATTACAAGCCATTTAAGTTTTAAAATGACCATTTGCTATCGACTGTATATCAAAATATACTAAAGCTATGATGTTCATAATCTGGGATCTGATAGATCAAGGCTTAGGCAATATTTGAAAAGTTAACGTCAAAATCGTCTGACATTTGCTTCCGGTCGTACCGGAAGGTCAAAGTTTTGATTTGTTTTTTTTCTTCAAAATTCCTTTTCTGGGCCAAAATCCCATTGACTTAACACACACCAGACACTCGTGGTTCTGGGGCCCATTGTTTACAAACCGCAGAGACAGATTGTTATCTACTGGAAAACAGCTGGCGGTCTTCACGGGGACGTTTGCGGTGTCACAGGCTAAAGCTCTTGCAGGATAAAATATATTTTATAGATGTGTGGTTGGGCGTTTAAGCCAATAACGGATGCGCTACAATATTTCTAAAACCATAGATCGTATTAACTTAATACTGCAGTGTAATTTTTGTACGAATGGAAAGGGCTGTTGAAAAGCCAATACCGAAAAGCTATTTCTTTGAAATGAGTAAGGCAACTTACTTTTGAAAACAATCTTAAGTCACATTTTAACACGATCCCAATTGATGAGGACATCAATTACCGTCACTTCCGAACACCTTGAGTTTGTTCACAAACTCTGAATTTCTAGTTTCATATTTTATTTCTAACCAACTGAACACAACAATAATGAAAACATTAAAAAAATCAGGGCACCAAGGCAATTTTTTAGATTTTCAAAGGGCGCATCACGGCAATGATAAAAAAAACGTAAAGGGCACCAAGGCAATCTTTAAAAAAAAAAAATTTTTAAACAATGAAAAATTAACACTCCAATTCAGCACATGCCAATAAGACTAAAGTTTCCTTTATCTGTCTCCGTTTGGGTTTTATTTTATTACATGTGATGTAGGCCTACATGAAAACAGTACTATTGCAACACTTACAGTTTATGTCACCAATTAAAAATATATAAAAAACACAATGTTAACCCGAAAAAAACATCAAGTTTTATGCATTTGGATGTGGCAGTATTCAATTCATTCTTTTTTTTATTTGCTAGTCGACCCTTTGACAGCATGTTGACGACCACCGAATTGCGAAAGCCCTGGCCACGTAATGTACATACGTATGGTACATTGCAGCGCGCGACACGATGATCGATGCGTCGATGCTATATCCGATATGCACACGCACACGCTGCATGCATGTCTAGGTATAGACTCGGCATGTATTATTTACGTTGCATGCCCCCCAACGCCGCGCCGTGCTATTTTTAGCTGGTACCCGCGAATGCCTGCCGTAGTGTTTATGTTGTGGGTACTGTTGACACCAACCAAAGTACTAGCATGGGCCAAGTTCGTACAACGACCAAGCGGCCGATCGGCCCTTATATGGCAAAACAGCCTAACTCGAAAAATGACATTTTGAGAAAATTGAGTTTAAAGTTTGAACACGTGCCTTTTTGGACACTTGACTCTGTTGGAATTTGAATAAAGCATGAACATGGAGATCATTTTAGTCTACATTCCTGCAAATTTTGGGCACAAATCCTTGGATCGTTTTTGTAATATGATAAATTTCATGCACTTACATTCTTTTGCTGAATATTTAACCAAATCATATTTCTAATACTTTTATGGCAAAACAGTGTATCTCAAGTTACATTTAATTTCCATTATACGGTATTTATGGCAAAACGATGTATCTTGAGTTATAGGTTTTATACCACTACATTGTTATGGTAAACCGATGTATCTTCAGTTAATGATTTTAATTCCGTTACATATTTATGGCAAAACGATGTATCTCCAGTTGTGGATTTTATTTCAACTACATTTTTATTGTAATACGTTTGAGTTAAAACATTTCCTTTTGTGAAACAACACAATAAACAACAATTGTAGTAGTTTACTTAACACAATTCATGATATTACATAAAGGAGAATGATCATTGGAACAAATCATTTCAAAATATATCATTTATACATCATTAAGGAGATGGGTATAATGATGTTGATGATTTTGTGGATGGTGGGATGGACGGGTGATGATGGTGATGATGACAAGGCTTTGTGCACGGCACCGCACTGTGTGGTTTTCGGATACAGCACGAAGTGACTGTGTGTGATTTTCGGATATAGCGCGAAGTGACACATGGCAGTGTCCCGGCTGCGAAATTAACACCAATTGAGAATCCTATTGCACAGTGGTAACAGGAAGGATTCCGAAAATGCGTGGTGCGTCAATTGGGAAAAAGTGTAGGCTTTTCGTTAATATTCGTTTCGTCGTCTGCGTTTTAGTTCGAAAAATACCTCGAAAAACATCATTCCGGTGGTAGAAAAATGGCATCAAGTTGATTTGGATGCTTCATAGTTTGAAGAATAATTCATTAAATTTTCAAAGATTGTACACGAAGTTGCATATGGGGACTTTTAAAGAAAAATCTTAATGCGTTTTCACTATTTTCTCGTTAAAAACACAATGAAATTATCTGCAAAATTTATACGTTGGTTTCTGTACATATTTCTTGACTTCTTGATCGTGAAGTACAGATGTATATACATTCATTATAATAATTTTAGAATGGGAAGAATAACTGACATAACCGGAATGAAGAATTTACTCTGTCATGTCGAAGTCCACATCAACCGAATGTATTCAAAGCAAATTTGATAATTGAACTCCCAGCGCTGGTGACACTAGCGATGAATCCTCCTGTCCCCGTTCCCAACTTCCTCCATCGTCTTACGGTTTCTGGTGGATACAATCAGGTGTATAACCAAAAGGGCTTGACCCTTTCACGAGACGAATATGAGTTGCTTGTTATCCTGAATCCCTACCCTTCCCCCGATCGACAATTAAGCTGAATGGAAATAGATGAATTGGTTTTCCCATCCCTGTTAAAAATGCACGAAAAAGAAACAACATTCTGCTCATATAAAACATGCCAAACACCGCCACCGCCCCACCTGAAGCCTTCATCACCCCATTAACAACCCCATTTAAACCCCAAAGGTCCACTACTCAACCTCCCGGCCAAAGCTAAAATCTACTTCAGATATTGTAGTTCGAAAGGTAGGCCTATTATACAGGAGATATCCTGAGAGTGCCGTCCACTAGTGGGACACTCTGCTGTGTTTGACGGCACGGCCTGTGTCACAATCACGCTGGTTGGAAATTCACGGAAAACTTCACCGGAACCGTCCCATATTATAGCGATGTCCAATGAATACTGTGGTATGATTTATTTTGAAACAAATCAGATAATTATTGAATATGTTTGACATATTATTCTTTTAAAAAACACAGACAAGAGATAGCAGTAACAATGGTAAAATCGTTTTACTATTTTACAAAAATTGAGGCTCGAGGATAGTTGTGTAGTTATTTGTTCTCAAAACAATTATCATATTTATAATCGAAGAAGGCCCTTATGCACAATCTATCTAAATCAAATGTTGCCTGGAGCAGAATACATTTAAGTTAATTACGCATTAGTTAATAAAGTTTTACCCATGATAATTATTTACGCGATTTCATTACATAACGTTGCACATGTGAGAGTGATTCGGCGGCCCAATTGATAGCATGTTGGGTTTCAGCTGCAGGGTGAAAGAGCATCAGTTCGAATCCGCAGTTGTCTTTTGTGGACCTCCGTTTTCTTTTGCGTAATTACCATTCATAAATTTCAATATATTAAATTGAACGCAACACGAATCGGTCGCGTAAGTCACTAGTGCACTGGTTTGATCAATCGCAAACAGTTCCACTTTTATGGAATCCTGCTCGTGACCTTTTTTTATTTTTATTTGTTTGACCAATGGTTGTTGTCTTCATTGAATCTCCAATCATTCCTATTAAATATAAGATGAAGCAACAGTTTAATGGTTAAGGCGCAAGACCTTGGTACAGCTGACTCTGGTTCCAACAGTGTCATGACGCTTTACTTTTTAATTTTCAATGGTTACACAATCACGATTTATTTAAGTAATTTAAAATACAACACCAGATTCCAACAACATAGGTGGCGCAAGCCGTTAGTACACTGGTTTGATATATTAAAAAAAAATTAAGCAATCACATTTTATTTATAAGTAGTATTAACTTCATCACCATTTACCCAGAGGATTGGTGGCGCAATCTACTGCGTGGCGCAATCTACTGGTGGCGCAATCTACTGCGGTCCAGGCGAACCGGAAAAAAAGAACCGGGTTCGAAACCCAGTGGCGCCATTTCTTTAATTTTAAATAATTACGCAATCCTGTTTTATTTATACTAGTATTAAATTCAATTACATGTACCAAGAGGAATCTTGGCGCAATCCAGTGGTACTGGGTTTCGGTGCAGGAGACCTGGGATCGAAACACAGTGGCAACAATGTTTTAGTTTTGAATGATTACGCAATCAAGATTTATTTAAGTAGTTTTAAATTCAACTCCAGATACAAACAGGATAGTTGGTGCAAGCCGGTAGTACACTGGAAAGTTCAATCAGTACATTTCTAGGCTGGTACGTCTGGCAGTTCGAACCCCTATTAGAAAGTTCTTGTGTTTTATTTTGACCAATGCTTGTTGCTAGCAATAAATCTCCAATCATTCACATTCCATGGCAGATAACCAACGGTCTAATGTTAAGGCGCCAAAGTTTGGGACAAGCGAATCCCAGCACTGGTCTGCCGCATTTTTTTCCATTTTAAGTGGTTTTGCTGTCACGGTTTAGAATTAAATTCAACTCTAAATCGAATTAAATTCAAACCTAAATATCAAAAGGATTGGTGGAGCAATCCATTAGTATTGAGTTTCAATGCAAGCGACCCGAGTTCGAATCCTACTTGTCCCAATGTTATATTTTTAATTAATTACGCAATCACGTTTTATTTATAAGTAGTATTAAATTCATACACATATACCAAGAGGAATCGTGGCGCAATTCAGTGGTACTGGGTTTCGGTGCAAGAGACCTGGGTTCGAAACCCAATGGCCACAGTGTTTTCGTTTTGAATGATTACGCAATCACGTTTTATTTATAAGTAGTATTAAATTCAACGCCATTTAAACAGAGGATTAGTGGCGCAATCTGTTGGCACTGTGTGTTGCGGTTCAGGCGAACCGGGTTCGAAAAAGCACCGGGTTCGAAACACTTTGGCGCCATTATTTTAGTATTAAATAATTACGCAATCACGTTTTATTTATAAGTAGTATTGAATTCAACTTCACGTAACAAGAGCAATCATAGCGCAATCCAGTGTTACTGGGTTTCGGTACAGGACAACTGGGTTCGAAACCAAGTGCCAACAATGTTTTCGTTTTGAATGATTACGCAATCACGTTTTATTTATCAGTAGTATTAAATTCGTCATTTACCAAGAGGATTGGTAGCTCAATCTGTGACCGCTGTGCTACGGTCCAGGCGAACCGGGTTCGAAACACTTTGGCGCCATTGCTTTAGTTTTAAATAATTACGCAATCACGTTTTATTTATAAGTAGTATTGAATTGAACTGCACATATCAAGAGGAATCTTGGCGCAATCCAGTGGTACTGGGTTTCGGTGCAGGAGACCTGGGTTCGAAACCCAGTGGCCACAATGTTTTAGTTTTGAATGATTACGCAATCAAGATTTATTTAAGTAGTTTTAAATTCAACTCCAAATACCAACAGGATAAATGGCGCAAGCCGTTAGTCCACTGGTCTGTCAATTGCGGCAGTTCCAGGCTGGTACGTCCGGGTTCGAATCCTGCTCCTGAAACACAGAGACATGGCAGCTGCTGGCTGCGGCAATGGCTTGGGGACCGCCATGTCTCTCCCCTGAAGGTTAGAGCGTGGAGGAAATGTACGGACGGGGGAGAAAAGGAGGGACCGGGAGGGTAGCGACCTCCCAGAAGGGTGCTAAGGTGATCACCATGCCGGGGTGTCCCGGACTTTGAGTCATCCTAATACCTGGTCGACACTCTGACTAACTCTCCGCACTTTTTATATATATATATATATATATACAATAATTTATGTTATTATATTTTTTGAGAGAGAGTGCAGATCTCAATTTTTTGCAACCCCCAATTTTTCAAAATGCTTGATATTTGCTGGAGACGTAACAGAGTGCCTAGAACCCATTTTTTCGTAATTTGAGTCGCCTATCTTTCCAACTTTAAAAATCAATATTTTATGAAAAATATGGGTAAATTACGAAATTTTAAACTAGTCCAAATAGGCTGTAACTCGGTGGCTGTATTCTGCAGACATTATTCATTCTGTGTAAATTTGAAGCGAATCGGAGTTTCGAGGTGAAAAAACGACAATGCTTACTTACCCTTGTCGTTTTTCCAAATTTGGTTTAAAAATGACATTTTTTCAAAATGCTTGATACTTGCTGGAGAGACGTAATAGAGTGCCTAGAACCCATTTTTCGTAATTTGAGTCGCCTATCATTCCAATCTTTTTAAAAATCAATATTTTATGAAAATATGGGTAAAATTACGAAATTTTAAACCAGTCGGTGGCTGTATTCTGCAGACACATTGGTTCATTCTGTGTAAATTTGAAGCGAATCGGAGAATTTTTTTTCGAGGCCTTGTCGTTTTTTCCAAATTTGGCCTAAAAATTACATTTTTTCAAAATGATTAATACTTGCTGGAGAGACGTAACAGAGTGCCTAGAACACATTTGTGGTAATTTGAGTCGCCTATCTTTCCAACTTTTTAAGAAAATCAATATTTTATGGAAAATATGGGTAAAATTACAGCCACCAAGTTACAGCCTGTTTGGACAAGTTTAAAATTTTGAAATTTTACCTATATTTGTTCATAAAATATTGATTTTCTTAAAAAGTTGGAAAGATAGGCGACTCAAATTACCACAAATGTGTTCTAGGCACTCTGTTACGTCTCTCCAGCAAGTATTAATCATTTTGAAAAATGTTTTTTTGGAAAAACGACAACATTGTCGTTCACCTCGAAATTTTTTCTCCGATTCGCTTCAAAATTACACAGAATGAACCAATGTGTCTGCAGAATACAGCCACCAAGTTACAGCCTGTTTGGACAAGTTTTGAAATTTTACCTATATTTGTTCATAAAATATTGATTTTCTTAAAAAGTTGGAAAGATAGGCGACTCAAATTACCACAAATGTGTTCTAGGCACTCTGTTACGTCTCTCCAGCAAGTATTAATCATTTTGAAAAATTGTCATTTTTAGGCCAAATTTGGAAAAAACGACAAGGGGTAAGCATTGTCGTTTTTTTCACCTCGAATTAAAATTGTCTCCGATTTGCTTCAAAATTACACAGAATGAACCAATGTGTCTGCAGAATACAGCCACCAAGTTACAGCCTGTTTGGACAAGTTTAAAATTTTGAAATTTTACCTATATTTGTTCATAAAATATTGATTTTCTTAAAAAGTTGGAAAGATAGGCGACTCAAATTACCACAAATGTGTTCTAGGCACTCTGTTACGTCTCTCCAGCAAGTATTAATCATTTTGAAAAAATGTCATTTTTAGGCCAAATTTGGAAAAAACGACAAAGGGTAAGCATTGTCGTTTTTATTTCCACCTCGAAAAATTTTTTTTCTCCGATTCGCTTCAAATTTACACAGAATGAACCACTGTGTCTGCAGAATACAGCCACCGAGTTACAGCCTATTTGGACTAGTATAAAATTTCGTAAATTTATCCATATTTTTTTCATAAAATATTGATTTTCTTAAAAAGTTGGAAAGATAGGCGACTCAAATTACCACAAAATGTGTTCTATATATATATATATATATATATATATATATATATATATATATATACATATACATATATATATATATATCTATATATATATATATATATATATATATATATATATATATATATTGTATAAAAAGTGCGGAGAGTTAGTCAGAGTGTCGACCAGGTATTAGGATGACTCAAAGTCCAGGACACCCCGGCATGGTGATCACCTTAGCACCCTTCTGGGAGGTCGCTACCCTCCCGGTCCCTCCTTTCTCCCCGTCCGTACATTTCCTCCACTCTAACCTTCAGGGGAGAGACATGGCGGTCCCCAAGCCATTGCCGCAGCCAGCAGCTGCCATGTCTCTGTGTTTCAGGAGCAGGATTCGAACCCGGACGTACCAGCCTGGAACTGCCTGCAATTAACAGACCAGTGGACTAACGGCTTGCGCCATTTATCCTGTTGGTATTTGGAGTTGAATTCAAAACTACTTAAATAAATCTTGATTGCGTAATCATTCAAAACTAAAATATTGTCGCCACTGGGTTTCGAACCCAGGTCTCCTGCACCGAAACCCAGCACCACTGGATTGCGCCAAGATTCCTCTTGGTATGTGCAGTTGAATTCAATACTACTTATAAATAAAACGTGATTGCGTAATTATTTAAAACTAAAGCAATGGCGCTAAAGTGTTTTGAACCCGGTTCGCCTGGACCGCAGCACAGCGGTCACAGATTGCGCTACCAATCCTCTTGGTAAATGGCGAATTTAATACTACTTATAAATAAAACGTGATTGCGTAATCATTCAAAACGAAAACACTGTCGCCACTGGGTTTCGAACCCAGGTCTCTTGCACCGAAACCCAGCACCACTGGATTGCGCCACGATTCCTCTTGGTATATGTGTATGAATTTAATACTACTTATAAATAAAACGTGATTGCGTAATTAATTAAAAATATAACATTGGGACAAGTAGGATTCGAACTCGGGTCGCTCGCATCGAAACTCAATACTAATTGATTGCTCCACCAATCCTTTTGATATTTAGGTCTGAATTTAATTCGATTTAGAATTGAATTTAATTCTAAACCGTGACAGAAAAACCACTTAAAATGGAAAAGAAATACGGCAGACCAGTGCTGGGATTCGCTTGTACCAAACTTTGTGGCCTTAACATTAGACCGTTGGTTCATCTGGGTTTCGAACCCAGATCTCCAGCACCGAAACCCCAGGAACTCTGGATTGCGCCACCAATCCTTTTGATGTTTGGAGTTGAATTTTAAATTACTTAAAATAAATCATGATTGCGTAACCAATTAAAATGGAAAAAGAAATTGTCATTTCACTGCTGGGATTTGCACCAGGGTCGACTGTACCTATGTCTGGGTGCTTACCCATTAGACTGTTGCTTCATCTGTTAATTAGCAGGAATGCTTTTAGATTAATCGCAGCAATAAACATTGGTCAAAAAATTAAGTTTTAGAAGGATTTGAACCCGAACGTATAGGATAGATTCTTCTGAACAGGTTTACTCTGAAACAGTAATTAAAAAATATATCAATTACATAAATTAGCAGATAATTAATAAGGGCCAAATTGATTTAAATTAATCATTTAAATTAGTTAATTTTAATTACATAAAATTGTGATTGAGTCCATCCCAGGTTCCCTGCCCCGAAACCCAGCGACACCTTCTTGATTATGTATTATGCCACTACGCTTTAATAACAACAACAACAACAACAACAACAACAACAACAACAATAATAATAAATAACTTGGCGAGCAGAGAAGCTTTGTCGGAGGAAGATGTTAGAATTTCTGGTCTATTGTCAAGAGTTGGAATTGGAGACTTTCCACGGTTTAAAACCTCGTTAGTAATTCTCCAAAATTCTTTAGAACCAAGAGAGATTTTGAACAATGAATGTATGCACATCCAGTGAGATGTAGACCATTTTGTCGTATGCTTAGACACTGCACAAGTGGCGGTTGGGTTCGACATTCTTTCCAAACTGACTTGATGTGAATTTGTATCAAATACCATTCAATGGAATACACTTATCAAGGTTTGGCCATAGTCCCCGCCCACCCTTATCCTTGCTGGAAATCTCGGTCATGCCATCTGTATAAAAGCCAAGCACCTGACCGACATAGTTACAATTGTCATATAGGCCAGAAAGATGGGGCTATAATTAGAGATGGCCAATCTTATGTTTACTTTTACGACAGCTTACTTTTACTTATACGACAGCGCTAGTGTGATTGACATAATTTTGGCCAATACTGAGATGATTTTGTCCATTGCAAAGGCGACAGAATTTTTTAAATTAAAATGAAAGACATTTTGTTTTTACCCAGTGAGGCTTTTGTGAATGCAAGACCTAAGGGTCAAATAAAATACTTACAATATTTTACCAGTTCAGATAATAAGATGTGTATTATTTAGTTCAATTATGACATTACCTTTCTAACATGGAAATGGGTCGATTATCAACACCTGCTTGAAGCATCTTCTTAATATTTCAACCCACATAACTGAATATTTCACAAGTTGGTTTATTACCATTGTACTTGATCTTAATAGATGTACACAATTATATTTTTTTTACAAATATGTAGTCTTCAGGGGGTTTAAAGGGAAGGTACAACATTGGTAATTATCAAATTTTAAAATGGATGAATTATTTAAAAGATTTACTTGATGTGAGTATGGTTCTGGCATCAAGCACCCTGAGAAAGTATTGTCTGAAGTGTATTTATCTTAGAGAAAAAACATGGGGACCTGGTGGGACGAAAGTTTCACAAGTTAGTTGTATGATTTCTTGAAACCCAGAGGGTTAGATAAACACATATATTTCCAAATACCAATGTTGTACATTTCGTTTAAATGAAACAAGGAATAAATAAACATGTTGGGAGTTACAGAATATTGTGTCGTTCATGTATTAACCCCTTGGGTATTTTTACTAGAAAGTATCCTGAATCCACCAAAATCCACCAATTTTGTCACACACAAAATGCTGGTGTCCTGAATCCATCAGAATCCGCCAGTGTAGATATTGGACATATCCTGAATCCGCCAAATCCACCACTAAATTTTTGGTGGATTTTGGCGGATTCAGGATACCATGCTCACATGAAAATTTGTATAGTATGTTGCTGCATAGAATCCATCAAAATCTAACATATACAGTACATGTAACTATAATCCATCAACCAACATGACCAAGCAGTTAAAAACTATTGAAATCCTGAATCCATCAAAATCCGCCACATGCTCAATGTGGGTATCCTGAATCCATAAAATCTTCCAATACAGGGGATGGATTTTGATGGATTCAGGGTGGTTAGGGTTAATGTGCAATTTTATGAAGGTTCTGTTTTGACAGTTTATTGTACACGCATTTCCTTTCTAAGGTAATTAAGAAACTGAAATAAACATTCAGAAAAGATGTCAAAAGATAACTGTGATTGCACATGAATTGCTTACATTTTTATTACAGTTATGATTTTGATAATGTTATACCATTTGAGAATGATCTTGATTAAGATATGGTTAATTTTAAACTGTAAAATAAATGTTAAAGTTGTCTCCAAAATAACTAACACTGCTTCGTAGAAAAGAGAAATTAAGTAATTCTTAATAGTTTAACCCTTGGCCCAGTCAGCACGGCACCCACAGACACTCACTTGAGTATTTTTGATTGCATTGCCAATAGGTCAAACCACAGAGTCACACAGAGCTGTGTATGTACACTGTACTTGGTTTTGGTTTGACCTCCTTGAGTGCACTGCACAAAGTCAATGGGTTAAGAGAGACATACAAATTTTGAGTGTCTTTGAGTGTTAAACCTATAGGAGGGTTAATGCAGTAAAAGAAACAAAGAAAAACTTCACTCTGCAAATCAAAGTATGTACAGTCTTGGATATGGGTAATGCATGAGTCATTCATAGGTTTTTAGAGGAGAACAGGGTGATGAAAGAGTTTCAGGTTTCAACAAAATGACCAAAAATACTTTATCAAATGTCGGCCATCTTGGTTCTGTATACACAATTCTATGAGGGTCATAGTGAGGCTCATGTCAAACATAGGCTGGTGCTTGACCTGCTCCACAGTGAGTATAACAATGTCTGTTTGGGTACTAGACTAGGCTCTCTGTGCAGTGGCTACCAACAAGAAAACATTCTGTATCATAATCATAATGGCATCATCACCCCTAGCACCCCCACTCAAACAATTAATTTGGATACTTTGATTCAGCAAACCAAACATTTTGACCATTCCATCTGAAATTAGCCTCTTTTTTTTTAAATAATTGCCAGGGGAGTGCTGTTTTTACGAACAAGTGGTCACAAAAATTGTTCACAACAGTGGTGATGTGATGAAGTGATTCATAGTTCAAATGCCAAAACAAAAATAGGAGCTAAAATCATATTTGATTTCACCATATGTTTATTATTATGTTGTTATAGCATACTGAATATATTACAAAAATCATCAAAAACAAATGCCCCTCCATCATAATCTTCTGTTCATTAATAGTACAGTTTTATATTTTAAATATTATCAAGCTAATACAAACATTATACATTTTACATTTAATTGATTTTATAATGTTTTGGTATTAATTAACTCCATATAAATTAACTTCCCCGTTCTCCTGAGGACGATCAGAGCATACTGATCGAAACGTCGAGATATAACCTCCAGTTCTTTCCAGAACTAATTACTACTCAATAGAGAATTTCACATGGTGTCACCGCAATTAGTCTTACTTAACTTCCCCATACTTATACCTTCTAATTGGGCTGAGTTACCCTTATTAGAAGTCCTCGTCAAACAAGGGAGTTAAAAAATAAGTTGTTAAAATCTAAAGAAACTATTTTATTTAAATGTAGGCTTACTAAGTTTTAAGTAACATATATCAGGGATTAACCCTAACCCTCCAGGGTATTTTGGCTAGAAACCCTGCCAGACGCAACAGAGTGCATCGTTTATCAAAGTGACTTGGCTGCCAAGTGCAACAAGATCCATCTGTTAACAAATCTCAAGGCCGAACTGCCTCAGAGTCTGTGGTCACCAAACGCAGCAGAATACAACTCTGGCATTGTTTAATGGGACCAGCTCTCAATAGAAACAGGCTTGGCTGCTTATGCACTGGTGTTGACAGCTGAATCCATCAAAGTGCATCAGACTTTTCCAGCTGATGCACTCTGCTGCGTCTGGCAGGGTTAGGGTTAAAGCTGAATAAACAAATTATCAAAAGAAAATTACAGGTAAATTTTGCTCAGCAATCTTATTGCTAAGCATAATTTTAAACAAGTTAACGATAAAAATATCACATACTATGCATGGAGTTTGGTAGGTATCCTTTTTTTTATGGCAAGTAAATGTATTTTCTTTTTTCAGTTTTTCAGTATTTTCAGTTTTCCGACTGGCATCTGCTGCCACGAGAGGTTTCATGGGGCGAGTATGTTTAACAACACCCATCATGACTAAAATCACTTGAAAACTTCCAGAATAGGGGCGTATTCACATGTTGTCACATGTGTTGCCTTTTCCCATTCCACATTCGCCAAATTTTGGTATTATTCGGAAAGTTTGGAAATAAACCATACATGTATTTCACAACTGTTATTAATTCAAAACAAATAACCTTTTGTGTAAGAAAATTCACAATTTTCCTTGAAAACAAGTAGCCCAATTAGTTTTTGACCCGACTCCCCAATGAAAATGTCTGACAAAGCCAGAGAGAAGTATGCTTAATAAGCTTATAGGGCTTAATGCAGGTATTTTACGCACATGCAAGCTACTCAATAAATCTGACTGGTTAACTGGGATTTTGGTTGGCTAATTGAGACCACATGATCATTTAAATAATAAGTAAAGAGTGTTTGCGGTGACACCATGTAGACATTCTCTTTGAGTAGTAAATAGTTCTGAAAAGAACCGACTGGTTACAACTCAATGTTTCGATCAGTATGCTCTGATTCTCCTGAAGACGATCAGAGAATACTGACCGTAAACAGCCTTTACTTATCCTTTTTCACCATGCAAAGTTACAAGTCTTACTTACATTTACAAGTCTTACTTACATATTACACTAGTAATTACCTGGTTAGAAGATAACCACTTAATTATCTGAAAGCTAACTCGATGTGAAGTTGGTAAAGGTGACAATCAACCTGACAAATTATTCTCATTACAGAGGAAAATGTATGCAAAATTACATAAATTTGCCAGATTGAAACTTTTCTGCTCCAAGTGTATTCTGTCAAAGTTGTGAATGCTTTTTCACACTTTACATGACGCAGATTCTACATTGAGCTGAAACTCATTATTGATTGGTTATTGTATATCTTGTTTCAAAGAAATTAAGCAAATAATTATGGAGAAGCAGTTTTGCCAACATTTCCAATGCTGTACCCTGCATATAACCATAAATGTTCGTATGTTTTCAAGTCATAACTTTAAGGAATAAAAAAAATTCACCTTCAACTTTGAGTCAGAAGTATAAATCTAGCATATTTGACAGAGCATTTTATTCTATTTTAATGCAAATTATACAATAATAGTATATGTGCAGCGTGTTATAGGAGTGATATTTCTATATATATTAACAGATTTTACACAGATATAGGATAACTGTTAAACAGTGAATTTATCTACCTCGCCAACATCAGTAATCGCTTGATCGTTGATTGTATACTGAATCTTGCATTTGAGTCGAACTTTCTCCTGTGGATCAAAGCAAAAAGAAATTCCAAATGAGTTTATCTCAACAGATTTGGATTCATACCTTAAAAGGACAGTATCGTCACGATCAGAACAGACTTTCAACAGGGCATGGAATAGGTGTTCTAGTTTAAGATGAATACTTTGACTGAAAATTACTGTCTCATTTATGCAGCAGCAACGGTAATATAACCTTATCACCCTTATCAGGGTGGTAAAAATTGACAGTGAAAACCAATCAAAGATGCCCCAGTGTGCACAGTCAACACAGTCAGTTGAATGGTTTTCATCACTATAGCTACTTGCCACTAAAGTTCAGCTATAGTAGGAGGGTTAATTTGATAACCTGATATTTACCAATGCTGTACCTTCCCTTTAAAACAGCTACTCTACACTGTACTCAAGCATTTCTCAATATTACCTACCTTCTGTGTGTTTGCTATGAGCATGACTTGAGTAATTGCTGCTGGGGGTAGAATGGAATTAAAAGCTGGTAGGTCCGTAGCTGATGGTGGCTGTAGATTAACTCTCACCATCTGAATAAGAATCACACATAAGGGTAAATGAATCAAGTTTAGACTCTGCAGAGGAAGTTAACAAAATGTTAACCCAGCAAGTTTTAGGCATAAAAAAAAAAAAAATTTGATTCAAAGTACTAAAATTGAGACCCCTGCACTCTATTACGTCTCTCCAGCAAGTATTAGGCATTTGAAAAAGAAAAAAAAATTTAGGCACTTTTTGTTTTTTTGACCTCGAAAAAAATGTCTCCAATCTGCTTCTAAATAACATGGATGATAGCCCTGGGTCTGCATAACACAGCCAACTGATTTATAGCCTTCTTGGACAAGGATTTAACAACGACACAACGTAATAAAAGTGAAGGTCCAACATTGGTATTTGGGAATGTACCTTCACTTCAACCCTCTGGTATTCAAGAAATAATTTTAAAACTAACCCGTGAAAATTTCATCACAATAAGTGTTCACGTTTGCAAGAAAAATTCTTAAATCTTTTTATTAAAATTTTAGTCTGTGAGCTTGTGGAGTCCATACGCATTTTCGGGTACAATCTTTGAAACTCTCAGGATCTCCTATAAATATGTCAACAAATACAAAGCTGTTTGATGCCATTTTTTCCTATGCCCCTATGGCGGCCATATTGAATTTTAAAATGGCCGCCATATTTAGCATATTATGTGCATACTGTATGCATGGAAAAGGTCAAAATATTACGAAACTGATATGGAGCTTCATTTTTCTACATTTATTAACTCTGGTAACACTATGAAATTCTTTCATATGATATTAAAGGTGTTGCAGGCATTTGAAAATTCAAATTTGTCACCATTTAAGGCATATTAGAGATACTTTTGTATCGTTTCAGTCAACAGGGGCTATCAAGCACTGATCATGAGTTAAAATAATTGTAAATGAATATTACATTTAAAACCATTGACAGATTAGCATACATGTATAGTGGATTTTTTATATTTGTAACAAGGATTAACCAAATAACCAAGGTAAGACTGTACCTTTAAGCATGTTGTTTTGTTATGAAATATATACATATAAATACATATATAAAAAGGAACACAAATCATGACCACTTACACAAGTGCCACTTGACAACCCAACTATCTTATTAATAATATAATACAAATATATAAGTATATGTTATTTATAACTAAATTATCTACCAACTATGGCATAACGGAAATTTACGAAAAGAGCAAAACGTTCACAATCAAAACAGAAAATGAAACAATTTTCACTTGAACGCTCGACTAAAACCAAAGAATACAAAAATAGTCTACTGACTACTAGAACAAATAGTCTACTGACTACACTAGTAGAACAAATAGTCTACTGACTACACTAGTAGAACAAAGTGAACAATTCATCACAAACCTTTCCAAAGCAAAACTATCTCAAATTGAAAAAAAAATGCTCTGGGTAAAGGTTTAAACTTTGTTCCAACTCCTGCTAAACCAACCCGTTCAACTCTTTTGAGTGAAATTGACGAATAAGAATTGAATTCCTGATACATAACAAACCTTCCAAAACTCATCTGTTCAAACCACCATCCACTTGGAATCCAAAAACTACACAGAGTGCAACACTTGAAACTATTTGGAAGCCACACAAAATAAACTTGCTCACATTCGTCTGAGAACTCGGAAAAGAACATGAAAAACCCTGAACTATCAGCCCTCAAATATCTGAGGAACAACCCTGAAATCGTGATCAAATCATACGATAAAGGGAGAGGCACTGCATTATGAACCGCTCCGACTACCTACAGGTTGGATTATTACAAACATCTTGAATCAGAGCAATACACCGAGTTCGATCAAGATATTACACAAGAAACCATCCTTTTAATTCATAATGTCCAAACCAAAATGCGAAACAACACACTCTCGACAAACACACTCAGGCATATCTCGATCCGAGGTCACAGGCATGTCACATTCCAACAGTACTTTCTACCGAGAATTCACAAAACCCCACCAACAGGCACACCCTTTGTTGGAAGATCATTTTCTACTCCCTGTAGTAACCGCATATGTCCGCAAAACAGCAGATATACTGAGGAAACTCGAAGGAATAACATTTCCACAAAATGTGTCTTAATATCACAAGTATTGATGTTGTTAAAATGTACACAAATATCCGCAATAAACTGAGGCAATAAACTGTGTATGCAATGCCATCGACCAAACCAACTATCCATAGTTTATCAACAAATACATCCGCAAATTTCTGGAAGTAATACTCAACAGAAATTGTTTCCAATTTGGAAATAAAATCGGTTGTGCAATTAGCTTAACAGCCAGTCCGGAAATTTGTGACATAACATTATACGATCTCGAAAATAAAATAGTACAACAGGCTGATCATATCCAAACATGGTGGCATACTAGACACAAAAGTGTACACCAAACCTACGG
The DNA here is from genome assembly GCA_029582265.1 of Zoroaster sp. YZ-2022. Taxonomy (NCBI): domain Eukaryota; kingdom Metazoa; phylum Echinodermata; class Asteroidea; order Forcipulatida; family Zoroasteridae; genus Zoroaster; species Zoroaster sp. YZ-2022. Next base: position 19,061,893 of record CM055825.1, on the reverse strand, counting down.
AAACATACATGTACCAGTTTCTACACAGAACCCCATCACACCCACCCCATGTGTTCAAAGCATTTATCTACTGAGAAACTCTGCGATATGCTAGAAACACCAACAATGAGGAAGATTTCACAGAAATACGTCAAAATTTCTCACAAAAAATTATTAGCTGAGATAAACAACGTAACACATAAAGTGTCACTGGCTAACTAGCCAAACTGATTCACAAATTACCAAAAGATAAACAAAACAACGACTTATAATCCGTTCGTAAACCACAAAAGATGTGAAACAAGCAGGAAACAAACATTGGCCACTGATACAACAAAACCAACATACTCTCAGAAATATTTCCAAAACAACCATTTGTTGCATTCAGAAAGGCTCAAAACATTCGGGAGAAACTAACTCACTCCCAGGGACCCCAGGGGTCAGTTTGAGATTTCCATGTTACCATATAGAGCATTTTCTCTACATTTTGATGGAAAAGAAAATCCTGAAACGTTGTTGGTAACATTGTTTCACAATAAATTTGGGAGGTCACTTTTGAAAATTGGGTCCAAGTTTAGGGTTTTGCCAGAGCCAGTCACATCTGGCTTTTTGAAAAACCAGATGAAACACTTAATGATCTGCTCTCTTTATTAGAGGAACAAATCACATAAACACAACGAAGGAACCCACTCATACAAAATGGACACATTACAACTGTTTGGAAAACATCAATTATCCAAAAATAAGATAGGAGACAATCCGGTTCTAACTTCTATTGAACCAGTACTTGCAACTGATTGCCCGCAATTGATGAGGCATGAAAGCTTACAATGTAGCTATTGTATTGCTACCAAGGATCTGAAAAATATCCCGTCTCTTCAACATATTTCCCTTTTATGACCAAAAATAGGCCTACCTGTAAACAAAAGGTCAACTATTCCCACAAACTATATTGTCAAACTGACAAACAACGGAAATAGTCAGTTACGGACCCATATCATCTTGTATGAAAATACAATTTGAAAACAAATCAACAAAGATGTAGACGATGGTGGTGATGGGGGATGTTGATGGGGGATGTTGGTGGTGGTGGTGGTGGTAGGCGATGATATGATGGTGACAGTGACGGTGGTGATGACTGGGATGTCGATGATGATGGTACAATTTTTGTGAAATAAACATCACAATGTAACAAACAACATAAAAACTTCAACGTCAAAGGATTCTCACACATGACCCTTATATTCATCTCTGTTGACATGCTTCTACAACCGTTTTGCTAAATTCATACTCACATCATACAGCTGGGGGAAAATGGTAACTCATCGTAAGTTTTCAAGTTAAATTTTTACACATTTCTTAAAGTTGGACCAATTAATTACAAGTCAAACAACTGGCTAGTCCATAAAAAGACAATTCTTCTTAAGATAAACTGTGTGAGGTTTGAATTGTGCATGTTGTATTACAAGTTTACTGAACAGCAACTTTTACAGCAACGATATTGTGCCAGAAAATAGGCAGGAATATAGTGAAGACAGCCTTCATGAGATACGGTGGACACAGTTTGAGGGAGCTATTTGGTTCGGGTCAAACCTTTTTGTATACAAATTTAATCAAACCAAATCTCGCCCTTCCATTGTGTCTCAAGAAGGCTAATGACACTTAAAATGTGCGAATTGATTTGAAATGAATATGAAGAGTGCATTCCAAAGCAAGCTTGGTTAGTGTGACTCACTTCTATGAGGCGTGTACATTTAAACGGCTTCTGGCAAACTTCAATTTTAAAGCTTAAATTTAAGAATACTTAATTTCTAGATAAAACAAATTGAAAATAATTATTTTCTTTTTAAAGCACTAAATAAAGATTGTGTCAAACATATTCCACTGTTTTGGTAGAGAAGGCTCCATTGCAAGTAACAAGGTTCTTTTGCCAAAAGTCAAAGTAGCAATCGCAAGCATTCAAGTATTCCTACTTTTCTCCTACTTTTTCACCGAGGTCTGCCATAGCCTGCGATTGTATTCAGGAAGTAATAACACTGAAATTCGCTGGACGCCACTGCACGAAATTGTAAGTCTGTTAATAGTCTTCAACAGTTTCCAAGTCCTCTGATTTGTCATTTACCAGTAGTTGTTCAAAGAAAGCTGCCTTGTAGCGTGGGATCATGCTGGCAAGTGTCATCAAGTCAGTTTTCTTCAAAGCAGATATGCCCCTAGGTCTCTCCATCACTGGAACTGATGCTAGCGGGTCTTCACCATTCTCCATTTTCACTGTCAATTCGCGTGCAGAAACCTTCTTTAGGAATCCTAGCTCCAAGAAGTCTTCCTGATTATGAGATGTCTTGTAGAACATTTGTATGGAGCCACGCCTAAACTGCACGACCTTGATATCCTTGAGAAGTACTGATGTCTTCTTGGCCTGGTGTTCAAATAAGAACATCTGTTTGTGATCGATAGTTGCACACTTTAGCTGCTTGCGTGACTTTTCTATGAGCTCGATATAGTCTTGGAAATCATAAACTTCGCTCTTGCTTTTCAACTTGGTGGTGATGGACCCGTGTACACTATCTGCCGCCATGAATGTATGGCCAGGTTCTAAGTACTTCAGAGATATACAGGTGATGCCAATGGAAGGATTGTTAACCATGCGAGGAAATGCTGAAAACAGCGTCCAGTTTTTGTTTTGGGCACTGCAGTTATCAGCAAAGAGGATTACCTCCTGGATATCTCTGTTGAACCGAAGAAAAGTCAAATATGCACTTGCAACATTGTAGGCTTTCCTCCCGGCTTCTCCCTCGTGCCACAGAACAGCCACCGCTGGTGCATCTTTGCCAGGTGAAGCGAAAGTCTCGTTGAAAAGCACAAGTTTTCGGCTGAAGTAATAGTCCTTGGTGGGTAATTTTGGCATGCAAATTGTCTTTTGCATGTCTACAGTTGTTACAAGGACTTGGTCATCATTCTTCATCCGCTCTGTGTTTGCATTGAGAGCTGCCCTTGCTTGGGCAGCTCTGGTTTTGTGTTCAACATATCCAGAACAAGCGTGGCAGTTACAGGTACTGCAGTTATGGGGGAGGTCATCCGCCGATGCTTGTAGTGGTGGATGTGCTTGTTCGTGGATGAGGCATGTTTTACACAGGTCATTTTCAGGAGACGAGAATGAAATATTCATAGAGCTGAATACCTTGTAGTAGTATTGAAGGAACATTGGTCTTGGCCAGATGCCTGTTGACTTTCATTGAAGACCTGATGCATTGAACACTAGAGATGCATTGATACTAGAGATGACCAAATTGGATTGATCCGTGGCGATTTAAAATCCATCCATATTTTATTAAATATCAACCATCCGTTATTTAAAACGTTCAATATGACTAATAAACATCCCATAACCCCATAAGATACAATTATTTCATCAAAAAAAGCGATATTATACCATTTTTGATAGTGATTTTGCAGCCGTTTACAGAAAAAAATATATGGCCGCCCGCTTCGTCTTTGAAAGTACTACCTCCAAAAATCTTCTAGTAACTTTCAAACCGCATGGAATATAACGTCATCGCCTGAAACACATAAAAACTACAGATTGTTCTTTAAGTATATCAACTTGAAACATCGGATTGACTTATCATTATTGTGATAGAAGGGTCAAAAAATCCACGGAAATACCCAAATTTCGACACTTCTGGAGATCTCATGTAATCACGGAGAGGTGAGAAAAACAGTTACGTGATTGAGAATGTTATGTAGAGTGGAAATGGCCACTAAAACACGTACTGCGCTTGCGCAAAAGTAATTTTGAACCACCGTTTCGG
>CM055825.1:19022578-19057605 GCA_029582265.1 Zoroaster sp. YZ-2022 | reverse complement strand
TGACGTCAGATCTTCAGCACAACGTATCCAATGAAATGAATGGTATACCTGGAGCCTGTCTATATCCTTGATATAGGATAAAGACAGGGGACCAGTCTACACCAGGCTACTTCGATCCCATCGCAGTGAATTACAAGGGTGCGTCCAAATGTATTACCATAATTAAAGCGCTGTGACAAACAGTACACAGACAGATACGGCTAATAATAGAGACTTGATCTTAAAGGGTCGATGGAGTGTGTTTTTCTCTTAATTTATTTGTTACTGTTACTTTATCAGTTGATATGAATAAAAACAATTTTAAGTTTGTTTTATGTCTTGAGTGGATTTTTAATTTTTAATTAAATTAAAAACAATTGTTTAAAATTTTGCACGACGCGAGAAGGCGCTGTTCGTACACCTGGGTAGGGTCCCTTAATGCTAGGTGGGATGGTCTGGTGCGTCAAGTCGTCACATGTGCTGTACATAATATACAATCACTTCAACTAGATTCCCCAAGAGAACAAAGCAAACAAAGGTTTTCATCGTTTGCTAGCATGCCTTTTTAACTCATTATTGTTGGCCATCATTGTTGTCACTAGGTAATAAAACAGTCATGAACTGCTAGCAACGTGTGTACACACGACTTATGTAATAAACATGTACTTGCAACCACTGATCACCACCAGCGCCTCCATTGAATCGGGACACACCAACGGACAACCGCATGGCTTTTGTGAAATAAAACTAATTGAGTACGTTACGGTATTTAGAACCCCCCCCCCCAAAAGACTGTTGACAATAAAACTTCTTAACACTTCAATAGTACAGCATGACACAGAGTGCCACTTAAAACACGGGCTAGTTCTTAAATCTCCCAGGTATACGTCACAGATATTATGTTAATAAGGAGGAATGGGAGGAGCGTGGCGCCCCCCTAAATTTAGAATTTTAATTTCTAATTGTACAAACGGACGCAGAAAAAAAATGGACATAATAATAAATAATAATGTGTGGATTTATATAGCGCACGTATCCACCAACTAAGTGGTGCTCAAGGCGCATTATATTATTATCCCTGCTCATAAGGCTCATAAGGCTCATAAATCATTCCTGAAACCATCTCAGCTCCCTGGGGAGTATACAGCTCAATTGCTGCCATTTGGGGCAGATATATTCTTCAATAGGCATAATTTAATGTTTACACTGTTTCATAGACCCTTTAAGTCTATATGGATCCATGCACTGTGACACTATAATGTGATGATGTGCATGCGGTAGTATCTAGGCCATCGTAAAATTCTGCAACCAAACTGTTCCGATGCGCCTTGGTGGTCAAGGCTGCTGCATGTTATAGCTTTTGTCAAACGCAAATAAATTATTGCCTACATAACAATAATAATTGAACGTATAAAAAGGCACCATTTTCTTCTTTTTGCCATCCTTTAATTTATTGTAATTTATATTTTTTGGCGATGGGGGAATATTTCTAAAAACAAATATGTTCCGAAAACCAAACCAGTAAAGAGCTTCTTGGCCGTTAGTAGTGATCGAGTTTGCCATCATTTGTTGCAAATCATGACGAGCAAATTAGAATGAACTGTCATCCAGAAATCAGCTGAGAATTCCTCCGTTTGCGCGGTTTCTGTGAATAAAAAATATTCTTTTCTTCATCATACAAATGTTCTGTATGTAATTTAACTAATTATTAACAATTTTCTCCATAATTCATCACGTAAAAATTTAAATTTTCTGGCCAATCTTTCTCCTCCATTGACTTTGTGCACAAACGTGTGCGTTTGTTTACAATTTTTTTTCCAAAACCCAACTCCCATAATTCATTGCGCGCACAATTCCGATAACGCTTATATTATAATATGTTTGCAGAGTCTGATTTTATTTTAGTAGGTATCATGGATGTCTAATAAGCCGTGATGTTTCCACAGATGCATTAATGACCACAGCTATAAAAGGAGTGGTTTTTGCGTAATACATCGGTTTTTTGAAAGTATTTCTCTGTGAATTTGTTTTGAGGGATTACAACTTTCATCATGGGATCATTGGAAGTGAAAATGATCGTGTTCATCTCACTGGTAAGTAGAGTATAGACTTTTTAATTGACGTATTTATATTTTAATTTATATGAAAGGTACAACATTGGTAATGTTAGAAGTTATTGCTTTAAAAGAGTATAATGTCAGTAAATTCACGAATTAGTTGGCTACTTCAGAACTTGGGATTTCAATACGGCAGTGTCATATAATTTTTTAATCATGTAGGGTTTTCTGCTATTCGTCGGCTCGGTATTTCAAATAAAAAAAACCCAAGGCTTTACAATAATTAATTAATTCTAATTATGTCTGACAGATAGCTTTGGCAATAATTTGTCATTCTGTCAAATAGTTTACATCAAACCATAATTCTCACTTAGCGACAGTTTCAGGTTTCAGGTTGATTTATTTCCACAGTATTATACCAAAGAAAGTTAATCACAGAAAGTTACATGTAAATGAAATATATAATGATGTGAATAAAGTAAATGTGATACTGCAGAGGGATCCATTAAGAAGCAAAGCTTGTAGACAATGGTCCCTATAAAGCATGCACGTGCATTGAGCCTATAGAAAAAGAAATAAAAGAGAGCATACCATTGGGAAGACAAAATAACGGGACTCAATGCACATGTTTCTTACAAAAACTAATTAAACATACAGATGTGAACAAACAAAAACGGACAAGTACCTAGGGGCATGGACTACACAATATAATAGGCCAGCGAACTGAATTTAAAATGGAACAATTGCATTACAGAGATTCAGCAATAAGCTTCCAACATAATATATTTGTATATACGCTTAAAAGTATAAATGTTTTTTGAAGATTTAAGTTTGCCAGTAAATGAGTTCCAAAGCATGGGTCCCTCCTGTTTAACCGTTTTATGGGCAAAAGAGGTACGAGTATATGGAATGTGAACATTTGAGGCTTGACGAGTGAAGTGAGAATGAATTTCACAATTTCGAAAAAAAATAAACTTTTAATAGAAGAAGGTAAATTGTTACTGGTGAATTGGTACATGAGGGACCCAAGCTGATAATGATAAATATCCTTGAGTTTTAAAGTTTTATGTTTTAAGAATAGGGGATCCGTATGTGCATTAAAATCTGAGAAATTGATTATACGAAGGCCCCGTTTCTGCAAGAGGAGAAGTCTGTTTAAATTTTTGCTAGAGCTACCTCCCCATGCAAGTATCCCATAATTAATATAAGATACAACCAGGGTATTGTACAGAGAATCAAGAACGGGTCCGGGAAAAAAATGTTTTATCCTATTAATAACACAAATGTTCCGAGCGATAATTTTACAAATATAGTCGATATGACTTTTCCATGTTAATAATAATAATAATAATAATGTGTGGATTTATATAGCGCACGTATCCACCAACTAAGTGGTGCTCAAGGCGCATTATATTATTATCCCTGCTCATAAGGCTCATAAGGCTCATAAATCATTCCTGAAACCATCTCAGCTCCCTGGGGAGTATACAGCTCAATTGCTGCCATTTCTAGCGCATATAGAGCAAACCAACTCTGCCTTCACAGGTACCCATTTAACCCCTGGGTGGAGAGAAGCAATTATGATTAAGTGTCTTGCTCAAGGACACAAGTGTCATGGCCGTGATTCGAACCCACATTCTGTTGCTAACACCAGAACTTGAATCCGGTAAGCTAGACCGCTCGGCCACGACACCCCTGTTAGCCCGCAATCAATAAATAATCCCAAAAATTTACAACAATTAGTTTGTTTAATGATGGAATCATTAATCTTGACTTCACCTGGAAGGTCACTGGCAGAATTACTAAATAACATGTAGTTTGTTTTGGCAGTATTATGGGATAGCCCATTGGCTGTAAACCAATTTGCAGCAGACTTAAGCTCATTGTTAACTGTGTGCACAAGGTGATTAATGTTACTATCCGAAAAAAATAAATTGGAGTCATCAGCAAACAATATAAATGAAAGCACACTAGAAGAATTTTCGAAGTCGTTAACACATTCGAAGTGGTATGCCATGAGTAAGGATACCAGAACTTGAATTTATACCATTAATGAAACAGTACTGTGATCTATTGGAAAGATAGCTCCTAAACCACTCAAGAGGAATTCCTCTGATACCATAAAATGAGAGTTTATGCAATAATATTTGATGGTCGATAGTATCAAATGCCTTAGAAAGGTCAAGAAATATTCCTATAGTGTGTTTGGAGTCATCAATTGCATTAGAAACTTTATCAATAAAATCAAGGAGTGCATGGCGGCCCTTCCATGGCAAAACAGCCCAACTCGAAAATTTTGATTTTTGAGATAAGATCATTTTTGGGTAAATTGAGGGCGCTCTTTTCATTTGTGAAAATTTCAAAGGCGTACGATGGATTGTTTTGAAGATAGCATGTCCTATCTCACATTCTTTGCACACGTTCACTCTGGTTTTGTATGGCAAAACGCCTTATCTCTAACCTAAGTCATTCACAGTTTCTTGTTTTGCTTGGTAAAACATTGTAAGTCCAAGATAGACTACTTTGCCTTCCAAATTGATTATAACCTAATGTGGAGTGTTTAGGGTAAAACAACTTAACTTGAAGATAAGCTGTTTTGCCAAAAAATATCTAAGTTTGAGAAACGTCTAACTTTGAATTAAGTCATGCATACTTTATTTTTATTTGGTAAAACATACTAAGTCTAAGATACATAGATCTGCCTTTCAAATGAGTTCAAAACATAATGTTGAGTGTTTATGGCAAAACAAGTTTACTTTAAGATAGGCTCATTTGCCATAAAAAACCTTGTTAAGACATGTCCATCTGTGAGATAAGCTCATTTGCCATAAAAATACTTGAACTATTGAGGGCGCTATCACCATTCTAACTCATCAAATGTATAATGGCGGCCATGTTCAACCTCAAGCTGCACAGCAGGGGCTTTCAAATTCTCCAAAGGGCATTGGAAAAAAACCAAGGTATGTCTATCTTTTACATGCTTAAGTCTTAAATATAATCCTATAGAACTCAGAGGTAATCAGTAGATAGATGAAAGTCCAATGTAATCAGCGCCCATATAAATTATAATGTTGCATGATGCAGGCAAGGGTTAGGCCTACGTTACACACTGGTCAAACTGCCATGACTGCTGCATCATCTTAGCTTACACATAGCCTATTATATGTGTAGGTTAGGCTAAGCCTGCGTAACTCCAACTTTTCATGTTTCTGTTTGATCCATTTTGAAATATTTCAATACAGCCAGGGTTTATTGATTCATATTTTGTTGTAAATTTTATGAATAGGCCTACTGAGTTAATGAATAGGCGTTGATAATGTAGGCCAAATTGTATTTTAATATGCATATGGCTATGCAGTCTTTTGATAGGAGGACTAAAAATATGTCCAAACAAGTATGGATATTCAAGAATGAAATCTCATTAGTGCACTTTACTAGTGATTGAATCATGCTAGTTTTAGTCATTTTTAAGTTTTTGCAAATCCGATGCCAACATGTTTGTCACTAATGAAAGTAAATGTCGATTTTGTTCCCCAGCAAGTCCCTAGATCACTAAAGCAGACCTTAAAACAGGTAATCAATTATCTTAAGGGTAAAATCTAGGAGTAAAGAAGACTGTGATAACATTCATATCATATCATTTCTAATATTCCTTTCCTCCTTTACAGGCAAGAAGCAGCTCAAACATGACGACACAGAACTTATCAAAGGTAATAAAATGAAGTTTAAGTAGAGTTAATACATTATTGAGCTTATTAATGTACTTATTACTTATTAATGAAAGCACTTGTTTAATGCAGGTATATTTCATTTGCTTTTAATTTTGTCCTTGGATTTTGTATGATTATCGTCAGCAGGTGATAACAAAGTAGATTGTGGCATTATTTTATCTGTTTTTTAAATGCTTAATTTAAGTTATTATCTTTCATATATTTACAGTGCCAGATGGACTGAATGATGTTCACATGCAGGTGTCTGATTCAGAGAGTAAGTTGATCTTCATAACAACGGCGCACCCAGGATTTTGCCTGTGGGGGAGGGGAGGGCTCCACCCAGGATTTTGTCTTGTGGGGGCTCAAAGAAAATTTTACTCTCACAAATCAACTAGGCCTAGTATGTATATGTACGTATATGTAAAAAAAAAATTCGGGGACTCTCTTGGGGGGGCGGGGGCTCAAGCCCCCCGAGCCCCCCCCCTCCTTTGGTGCCCCGGTGTTTCATAATTTTACAGTTCAGCAATGCCTCCAGGTATAGATAAACATTTAGTTGAAGATGTAGTTTCTACTGAGAATAATGGAAAATCTGAAACGCTTAATGTTATTCTCAATTGTATATATACAGTGCCAAACAATGATGAACTCAAGAATGATGTCCCCAAGAAAAGTTTGTCTGATCCAAAGGGTAAGTTGTTTTTCATAAGTTGTTTTACTACAGCAGACATTGCTCAATCATTCAGCAGTTCCTGCAGTATTAATGTACATTTTTGTAATAGATGAATATTTAGATAAAGATGCAGTTCCTGACTTATACAACATTCTAAAATGATTGATTAAAATTATTCTCTATTATATAATACAGAGCTAAACAGTGACGGACTAAATGATGTTCGCATAAAAACGTTGTCTGATCCAAAGGGTAAGTTATGTTTGATAAATATAAGTAATTTTACTGCTGCAGACATTGCTCGTTCATTCAGCAGTAGCTGCAGTAGTAATGTACAATTTGTGATAAATGAAGATTTAGATAAAGATGTAGTTTCTTGCTTATAATAAATTATAAAGTGCTTTATTTAAATTACTCTCTATCATTTTACAGAGCCAAACAATGATGGACTGAATGATGTTCACATGGAAAGTTTGTCTGATTCAGAGGGTATGTTGCTTTTCATAATTGGTTCTACAGACCTATTTCCTGAAGTGCTTGAAACATTTTCAACAAAGCACAATTTGGAGCTAGATTGTAGAAATTCTCCCATTTATTTCAACTGCAATAATATAGCAGCTATACATCTGAGTGCCGTATGCAATTTGTTTGCAAATTCATATCATACCTTTTGGTCAGAAAGTGAGCAACATTTTTATGTTATCATTTTTACAGATTATTTTCAACAGGACATTGTGGTAATGTGCAGCTCTTCAACTGAAAATGCATTTAGTGAGATATTAGACTGCATTAGCGACTCTGATTTGAGTAAGTTATATATCCATAATTTCCTGAATATATTTAGTTGAGAAGTTTAAGTGAATGTTTCAAATACAAAATTTGTTAGATATAGGGCTTTATAGGCTATTTACCAATAATTCATTCATTCACAGATAATCCCAAAAGCAATCTGAACAAAGACGACAGCCTGCAGTTGTCTGATATAGACATACTTCTGGGACAAGTGGCACCAGAAGAGGATAACCAAAAAGGTAATGCACTTTCTTTTTATTTACAGTTATGCATTATTTGTGTACAAAGTTACGGAGATTCTTCTGTTCTGCCTTGAATGACATCACAATATGGCTCAGTGGACATTTTCATTAGCAAAAGACCAAATGTTTAAATTTCTCCCTTGTATTACTATACAGTAACACGTAAAGTAAGCTGTCCTACATGTATTCAAATCATAACAATTCTATTGCATGGCTCCTTTAAGTGTAATTAAGGTTGTGCTCAATATTAAATGCTAAATAAAATCTTCTATCACAAAATGCACATCACTACGGCAGGTATTGCTGAAGAACCTGATGCAGTTCAACAAGAAGTTGTAGATCAACCTCCACCCAACAAAGATGGCAGCCTGCTATTGTCTGATATAGACCTACTTCTTGGACAAGTAGCACCAGAAGAGGATAGCCAAAAAGGTAATGTAATCATCTTTTATTTATAGGTATACACTTTTTTTTATTTTAATGTTACAGCTATTTCTTTAATTGTAATTAAATAATACTCAAGACAAAATACAAAATAAAATCTTCATCTATCACAAATGCAGGTATTGCTGAACAACCTGAGGAAGTTCCACTAGATGCTGTAGATCAGCCTCCACCCAATCCAGAGGCTCTGCAAGAGAGAGGGTTAAATAAATCTAAAGGTGAGGTTGAATAATCCTTTTTGCTGTGGATGTTATGCAATTTTAAGGAGAGGACTTTATATTCATATTTCACACATAGCAGTTACTGTGGACACATAAAGATGTCGCTTGAATGCCCTGTTGTAAAATTCTCCTTCCACGCAAACACAAATTATTTAGTAATTCTTGACCATTAGTGATATAAATGAATCAATCTGAATTACTAGCAATTTGTTTTACCTTTTCAGAAAACATTTTATTTCTTTGTATATATTTAAACAGATAAAAAACGGTGCAGATCAGTTGAACAAAAGAAAACCAGAGACCAGGAGAACCACCATATACTTCGTCCATGTACACAGAAATGCAGGAGAAAGTGTTCAGAGAAGTTTTCTGAGGAACAGAGACAACAAATTTTCAAGAACTTTTGGGACATGAGCTACGACCACAGACGTGACTGGCTCGTGCACAACGTGGATGAAGAAAAGAAGAGGTCCTTCACAACACCAAACCGAGGGTCGCGCAGAGAATGTACTCTAAAGTGGCGGTTCGGATCAACACAAGTGTGCAAATGTTTTTTCTTGCACACGATCGGGTATCATGGCGACCAGGTTGTTAAGTCTGCTCTGAAAAATGTCAGGAAGGATGGGGGTGTTGTAGTCGGTGCGCATGGCGACAGGCGTGGTCAACATGTACCACAGAACAAATTTGATGAGGGGTACCGCAAACATGTAATAGATCATATTGAATCCTTTCGACCGCAGGTCTCACATTACAGGCGGGACCATGCTCCCAACAGGAGGTACCTTCCATCCGACCTATCAATATGTTCAATGCATCAGGTCTTCAATGAAAGTCAACAGGCATCTGGCCAAGACCAATGTTCCTTCCAATACTACTACAAGGTATTCAGCTCTATGAATATTTCATTCTGAGTCGTCTCCCGAAAATGACCTGTGTAAAACATGCCTCATCCACGAACAAGCACATCCACCACTACAAGCATCGGCGGATGACCTCCCCCATAACTGCAGTACCTGTAACTGCCACGCTTGTTCTGGATATGTTGAACACAAAACCAGAGCTGCCCAAGCAAGGGCAGCTCTCAATGCAGACACAGAGCGGATGAAGAATGATGACCAAGTCCTTGTAACAACTGTAGACATGCAAAAGACAATTTGCATGCCAAAATTACCCACCAAGGACTATTACTTCAGCCGAAAACTTGTGCTTTTCAACGAGACTTTCGCTTCACCTGGCAAAGATGCACCAGCGGTGGCTGTTCTGTGGCACGAGGGAGAAGCCGGGAGGAAAGCCTACAATGTTGCAAGTGCATATTTGACTTTTATTCGGTTCAACAGAGATATCCAGGAGGTAATCCTCTTTGCTGATAACTGCAGTGCCCAAAACAAAAACTGGACGCTGTTTTCAGCATTTCCTCGCATGGTTAACAATCCTTCCATTGGCATCACCTGTATATCTCTGAAGTACTTAGAACCTGGCCATACATTCATGGCGGCAGATAGTGTACACGGGTCCATCACCACCAAGTTAAAAAGCAAGAGCGAAGTTTATGATTTCCAAGACTATATCGAGCTCATAGAAAAGTCACGCAAGCAGCTAAAGTGTGCAACTATCGATCACAAACAGATGTTCTTATTTGAACACCAGGCCAAGAAGACATCAGTACTTCTCAAGGATATCAAGGTCGTGCAGTTTAGGCGTGGCTCCATACAAATGTTCTACAAGACATCTCATAATCAGGAAGACTTCTTGGAGCTAGGAATCCTAAAGAAGGTTTCTGCACGCGAATTGACAGTGAAAATGGAGAATGGTGAAGACCCGCTAGCATCAGTTCCAGTGATGGAGAGACCTAGGGGCATATCTGCTTTGAAGAAAACTGACTTGATGACACTTGCCAGCATGATCCCACGCTACAAGGCAGCTTTCTTTGAACAACTACTGGTAAATGACAAATCAGAGGACTTGAAACTGTTGAAGACTATTAACAGACTTACAATTTCGTGCAGTGGCGTCCAGCGAATTTCAGTGTTATTACTTCCTGAATACAATCGCAGGCTATGGCAGACCTCGGTGAAAAGTAGGAGAAAAGTAGGAATACTTGAATGCTTGCGATTGCTACTTTGACTTTTGGCAAAAGAACCTTGTTACTTGCAATGGAGCCTTCTCTACCAAAACAGTGGAATATGTTTGACACAATCTTTATTTAGTGCTTTTAAAAAGAAAATAATTATTTTCAATTTGTTTTATCTAGAAATTAAGTATTCTTAAATTTAAGCTTTAAAATTGAAGTTTGCCAGGAGCCGTTTAAATGTACACGCCTCATAGAAGTGAGTCACACTAACCAAGCTTGCTTTGGAATGCACTCTTCATATTCATTTCAAATCAATTCGCACATTTTATGTCATTAGCCTTCTTGAGACACAATGGAAGGGCGAGATTTGGTTTGATTAAATTTATATACAAAAGGTTTGACCCGAACCAAATAGCTCCCTCAAACTGTGTCCACCGTATCTCATGAAGGCTGTCTTCACTATATTCCTGCCTATTTTCTGGCACAATATCGTTGCTGTAAAAGTTGCTGTTCAGTAAACTTGTAATACAACATGCACAATTCAAACCTCACACAGTTTATCTTAAGAAGAATTGTCTTTTTATGGACTAGCCAGTTGTTTGACTTGTAATTAATTGGTCCAACTTTAAGAAATGTGTAAAAATTTAACTTGAAAACTTACGATGAGTTACCATTTTCCCCCAGCTGTATGATGTGAGTATGAATTTAGCAAAACGGTTGTAGAAGCATGTCAACAGAGATGAATATAAGGGTCATGTGTGAGAATCCTTTGACGTTGAAGTTTTTATGTTGTTTGTTACATTGTGATGTTTATTTCACAAACATTGTACCATCATCATCGACATCCCAGTCATCACCACCGTCACTGTCACCATCATATCATCGCCTACCACCACCACCACCACCAACATCCCCTATCAACATCCCCCATCACCACCATCGTCTACATCTTTGTTGATTTGTTTTTCAAATTGTATTTTTCATACAAGATGATATGGGTCCGTAACTGACTATTTCCGTTGTTTGTCAGTTTGACAATATAGTTTGTGGGAATAGTTGACCTTTTGTTTACAGGTAGGCCTATTTTTGGTCATAAAAGGGGAAATATGTTGAAGAGACGGGATATTTTTTCAGATCCTTGGTAGCAATACAATAGCTACATTGTAAGCTTTCATGCCTCATCAATTGCGGGCAATCAGTTGCAAGTACTGGTTCAATAGAAGTTAGAACCGGATTGTCTCCTATCTTATTTTTGGATAATTGATGTTTTCCAAACAGTTGTAATGTGTCCATTTTGTATGAGTGGGTTCCTTCGTTGTGTTTATGTGATTTGTTCCTCTAATAAAGAGAGCAGATCATTAACTGTTTCATCTGGTTTTTCAAAAAAAGCCAGATGTGACTGACTCTGGCAAAACCCTAAACTTTGACCCAATTTTCAAAAGTGACCTCCCAAATTTATTGTGAAACAATGTTACCAACAACGTTTCAGGATTTTCTTTTTCCATCAAAATGTAGAGAAAATGCTCTATATGGTAACATGGAAATCTCAAACTGACCCCTGGGGTCCCTGGGAGTGAGTTAGTTTCTCCCGAATGTTTTGAGCCTTTCTGAATGCAACAAATGGTTGTTTTGGAAATATTTCTGAGAGTATGTTGGTTTTGTTGTATCAGTGGCCAATGTTTGTTTCCTGCTTGTTTCACATCTTTTGTGGTTTACGAACGGATTATAAGTCGTTGTTTTGTTTATCTTTTGGTAATTTGTGAATCAGTTTGGCTAGTTAGCCAGTGACACTTTATGTGTTACGTTGTTTATCTCAGCTAATAATTTTGTGAGAAATTTTGACGTATTTCTGTGAAATCTTCCTCATTGTTGGTGTTTCTAGCATATCGCAGAGTTTCTCAGTAGATAAATGCTTTGAACACATGGGGTGGGTGTGATGGGGTTCTGTGTAGAAACTGGTACATGTATGTTTCCATAGGTTTTGTGTACACTTTTGTGTCTAGTATGCCACCATGTTTGGATATGATCAGCCTGTTGTACTATTTTATTTTCGAGATCGTATAATGTTATGTCACAAATTTCCGGACTGGCTGTTAAGCTAATTGCACAACCGATTTTATTTCCAAATTGGAAACAATTTCTGTTGAGTATTACTTCCAGAAATTTGCGGATGTATTTGTTGATAAACTATGGATAGTTGGTTTGGTCGATGGCATTGCATACACAGTTTATTGCCTCAGTTTATTGCGGATATTTGTGTACATTTTAACAACATCAATACTTGTGATATTAAGACACATTTTGTGGAAATGTTATTCCTTCGAGTTTCCTCAGTATATCTGCTGTTTTGCGGACATATGCGGTTACTACAGGGAGTAGAAAATGATCTTCCAACAAAGGGTGTGCCTGTTGGTGGGGTTTTGTGAATTCTCGGTAGAAAGTACTGTTGGAATGTGACATGCCTGTGACGTCGGATCGAGATATGCCTGAGTGTGTTTGTCGAGAGTGTGTTGTTTCGCATTTTGGTTTGGACATTATGAATTAAAAGGATGGTTTCTTGTGTAATATCTTGATCGAACTCGGTGTATTGCTCTGATTCAAGATGTTTGTAATAATCCAACCTGTAGGTAGTCGGAGCGGTTCATAATGCAGTGCCTCTTCCTTTATCGTATGATTTGATCACGATTCCAGGGTTGTTCCTCAGATATTTGAGGGCTGATAGTTCAGGGTTTTTCATGTTCTTTTTCCGAGTTCTCAGACGAATGTGAGCAAGTTTATTTTGTGTGGCTTCCAAATAGTTTCAAGTGTTGCACTCTGTGTAGTTTTTGGATTCCAAGTGGATGGTGGTTTGAACAGATGAGTTTTGGAAGGTTTGTTATGTATCAGGAATTCAATTCTTATTCGTCAATTTCACTCAAAAGAGTTGAACGGGTTGGTTTAGCAGGAGTTGGAACAAAGTTTAAACCTTTACCCAGAGCATTTTTTTTTTCAATTTGAGATAGTTTTGCTTTGGAAAGGTTTGTGATGAATTGTTCACTTTGTTCTACTAGTGTAGTCAGTAGACTATTTGTTCTACTAGTGTAGTCAGTAGACTATTTGTTCTAGTAGTCAGTAGATTATTTTTGTATTCTTTGGTTTTAGTCGAGCGTTCAAGTGAAAATTGTTTCATTTTCTGTTTTGATTGTGAACGTTTTGCTCTTTTCGTAAATTTCCGTTATGCCATAGTTGGTAGATAATTTAGTTATAAATAACATATACTTATATATATTTGTATTATATTATTAATAAGATAGTTGGGTTGTCAAGTGGCACTTGTGTAAGTGGTCATGATTTGTGTTCCTTTTTATATATGTATTTATATGTATATGTTTCATAACAAAACAACATGCTTAAAGGTACAGTCTTACCTTGGTTATTTGGTTAATCCTTGTTACAAATATAAACAATCCACTATACATGTATGCTAATCTGTCAATGGTTTTAAATGTAATATTCATTTACAATTATTTTAACTCATGATCAGTGCTTGATAGCCCCTGTTGACTGAAACGATACAAAAATTATCTCTAATATGCCTTAAATGGTGACAAATTTGAATTTTCAAATGCCTGCAACACCTTTAATATCATATGAAAGAATTTCATAGTGTTACCAGAGTTAATAAATGTAGAAAAATGAAGCTCCATATCAGTTTCGTAATATTTTGACCTTTTCCATGCATACAGTATGCACATAATATGCTAAATATGGCGGCCATTTTAAAATTCAATATGGCCGCCATAGGGGCATAGGAAAAATGGCATCAAACAGCTTTGTATTTGTTGACATATTTATAGGAGATCCTGAGAGTTTCAAAGATTGTACCGAAAATGCGTATGGACTCCACAAGCTCACAGACTAAAATTTTAATAAAAAGATTTAAGAATTTTTCTTGCAAACGTGAACACTTATTGTGATGAAATTTTCACGGGTTAGTTTTAAAATTATTTCTTGAATACCAGAGGGTTGAAGTGAAGGTACATTCCCAAATACCAATGTTGGACCTTCACTTTTATTACGTTGTGTCGTTGTTAAATCCTTGTCCAAGAAGGCTATAAATCAGTTGGCTGTGTTATGCAGACCCAGGGCTATCATCCATGTTATTTAGAAGCAGATTGGAGAAAAATTTTTTCGAGGTCAAAAAAACAAAAAGTGCCTAATTTTTTTTTTTTTTTCAAATGCCTAATACTTGCTGGAGAGACGTAATAGAGTGCAGGGGTCTCAATTTTAGTACTTTGAATCAATTTTTTTTATTTTTTTATGCCTAAAACTTGCTGGGTTAACATTTTGTTAACTTCCTCTGCAGAGTCTAAACTTGATTCATTTACCCTTATGTGTGATTCTTATTCAGATGGTGAGAGTTAATCTACAGCCACCATCAGCTACGGACCTACCAGCTTTTAATTCCATTCTACCCCCAGCAGCAATTACTCAAGTCATGCTCATAGCAAACACACAGAAGGTAGGTAATATTGAGAAATGCTTGAGTACAGTGTAGAGTAGCTGTTTTAAAGGGAAGGTACAGCATTGGTAAATATCAGGTTATCAAATTAACCCTCCTACTATAGCTGAACTTTAGTGGCAAGTAGCTATAGTGATGAAAACCATTCAACTGACTGTGTTGACTGTGCACACTGGGGCATCTTTGATTGGTTTTCACTGTCATTTTTACCACCCTGATAAGGGTGATAAGCAGGCACGTGCATACATAGGTCCCAAAGGGTGCTTGAGCCCCTGCCCTTTTTGCCTAGTATAAAAAGTGCCCTTTTTAGCCCAAGTTTTTTTTGTTTTTTTTTGAATGAATTATTAAGTTCCTGTTGCGCATAGACTGCCCTGCCTAGTTGAAAGATGTCAGGATAGAATAAAATTAGAATAAATATTAGGTCAGCAGAGATGCCCCTTACTATTCCTGTGCACGGGCCTGCATGTGCCCCTCCGCGAAACTAGATTTCACGCATAGCCGCGCGCGCCTATACGTCTTTGATAGGCAGGCACACGCTGTCACTGAAACACGAAATTGACATCCCGCTCCCACTCGAGACCTATGTCTTACAGTTAGCCTACTTCAAAGCAACTACTACACTTACTTCATTAGGTAGGTAAGCTATTTGCCCCAATACATGTTCATTTTCGGTTTTGTGTTATTGGTGCACTTTATGATTGTTTGACTAGGCGGAGCTCCGTTTTCTTGTGCAAGTTGCAACCATCTAACTTTACCAGCAAAACTCCGGCGGCAAATCTAATATCTACACTGCAGTTCCTCCATATATTTTACACATTATTCTAGCCCACCAGATCAGATTGTAAATGAAAACCAGTCATCAACATAATCTGATCTGATTGTAATGTTAAAAACCATATTATGCGTTTTTATTAATAAATAAACGCCCAAGATTTTTTTAGCTCGCGCGCTCGCATGGAATTACACTGCCCTTTTCAGACTCTGAGCCCCTGCCCCTCTACAACCCTGTGCACGTCCCTGGTGATAAGGTTATATTACCGTTGCTGCTGCATAAATGAGACAGTAATTTTCAGTCAAAGTATTCATCTTAAACTAGAACACCTATTCCATGCCCTGTTGAAAGTCTGTTCTGATCGTGACGATACTGTCCTTTTAAGGTATGAATCCAAATCTGTTGAGATAAAAACTCATTTGGAATTTCTTTTTGCTTTGATCCACAGGAGAAAGTTCGACTCAAATGCAAGATTCAGTATACAATCAACGATCAAGCGATTACTGATGTTGGCGAGGTAGATAAATTCACTGTTTAACAGTTATCCTATATCTGTGTAAAATCTGTTAATATATATAGAAATATCACTCCTATAACACGCTGCACATATACTATTATTGTATAATTTGCATTAAAATAGAATAAAATGCTCTGTCAAATATGCTAGATTTATACTTCTGACACAAAGTTGAAGGTGAATTTGTTTTATTCCTTAAAGTTATGACTTGAAAACATACGAACATTTATGGTTATATGCAGGGTACAGCATTGGAAATGTTGGCAAAACTTCTTCTCCATAATTATTTGCTTAATTTCTTTGAAACAAGATATACAATAACCAATCAATAATGAGTTTCAGCTCAATGTAGAATCTGCGTCATGTAAAGTGTGAAAAAGCATTCACAACTTTGACAGAATACACTTGGAGCAGAAAAGTTTCAATCTGGCAAATGTATGTAATTTTGCATACATTTTCCTCTGTAATGAGAATAATTTGTCAGGTTGATTGTCACCTTTACCAACTTCACATCGAGTTAGCTTTCAGATAATTAAGTGGTTATCTTCTAACCAGGTAATTACTAGTGTAATATGTAAGTAAGACTTGTAAATGTAAGTAAGACTTGTAACTTTGCATGGTGAAAAAGGATAAGTAAAGGCTGTTTACGGTCAGTATTCTCTGATCGTCTTCAGGAGAATCAGAGCATACTGATCGAAACATTGAGTTGTAACCAGTCGGTTCTTTTCAGAACTATTTACTACTCAAAAGAGAAT
The DNA here is from genome assembly GCA_029582265.1 of Zoroaster sp. YZ-2022. NCBI lineage: Eukaryota > Metazoa > Echinodermata > Asteroidea > Forcipulatida > Zoroasteridae > Zoroaster > Zoroaster sp. YZ-2022. Next base: position 19,040,871 of record CM055825.1, on the reverse strand, counting down.
GTCTACATGGTGTCACCGCAAACACTCTTTACTTATTATTTAAATGATCATGTGGTCTCAATTAGCCAACCAAAATCCCAGTTAACCAGTCAGATTTATTGAGTAGCTTGCATGTGCGTAAAATACCTGCATTAAGCCCTATAAGCTTATTAAGCATACTTCTCTCTGGCTTTGTCAGACATTTTTCATTGGGGAGTCGGGTCAAAAACTAATTGGGCTACTTGTTTTCAAGGAAAATTGTGAATTTTCTTACACAAAAGGTTATTTGTTTTGAATTAATAACAGTTGTGAAATACATGTATGGTTTATTTCCAAACTTTCCGAATAATACCAAAATTTGGCGAATGTGGAATGGGAAAAGGCAACACATGTGACAACATGTGAATACGCCCCTATTCTGGAAGTTTTCAAGTGATTTTAGTCATGATGGGTGTTGTTAAACATACTCGCCCCATGAAACCTCTCGTGGCAGCAGATGCCAGTCGGAAAACTGAAAATACTGAAAAACTGAAAAAAGAAAATACATTTACTTGCCATAAAAAAAAGGATACCTACCAAACTCCATGCATAGTATGTGATATTTTTTATCGTTAACTTGTTTAAAAATTATGCTTAGCAATAAGATTGCTGAGCAAAATTTACCTGTAATTTTCTTTTGATAATTTGTTTATTCAGCTTTAACCCTAACCCTGCCAGACGCAGCAGAGTGCATCAGCTGGAAAAGTCTGATGCACTTTGATGGATTCAGCTGTCAACACCAGTGCATAAGCAGCCAAGTCTGTTTCTATTGAGAGCTGGTCCCATTAAACAATGCCAGAGTTGTATTCTGCTGCGTTTGGTGACCACAGACTCTGAGGCAGTTCGGCCTTGAGATTTGTTAACAGATGGATCTTGTTGCACTTGGCAGCCAAGTCACTTTGATAAACGATGCACTCTGTTGCGTCTGGCAGGGTTTCTAGCCAAAATACACTGGAGGGTTAGGGTTAATCCCTGATATATGTTACTTAAAACTTAGTAAGCCTACATTTAAATAAAATAGTTTCTTTAGATTTTAACAACTTATTTTTTAACTCCCTTGTTTGACGAGGACTTCTAATAAGGGTAACTCAGCCCAATTAGAAGGTATAAGTATGGGGAAGTTAAGTAAGACTAATTGCGGTGACACCATGTGAAATTCTCTATTGAGTAGTAATTAGTTCTGGAAAGAACTGGAGGTTATATCTCGACGTTTCGATCAGTATGCTCTGATCGTCCTCAGGAGAACGGGGAAGTTAATTTATATGGAGTTAATTAATACCAAAACATAAAATCAATTAAATGTAAAATGTATAATGTTTGTATTAGCTTGATCATATTGAAACTCTAAAACTGTACTATTAATGAACAGCAGCTTATGATGGAGGGGGCATTTGTTTTTGATGATTTTTGTAATATATTCAGTATGCTATAACAACATAATAATAAACATATGGTGAAATCAAATATGATTTTAGCTCCTATTTTTGTTTTGGCATTTGAACTATGAATCACTTCATCACATCACCACTGTTGTGAACAATTTTTGTGACCCCTTGTTCGTAAAAACAGCACTCCCCTGGCAATTTTTTTTTTTTTTAAAGGCTAATTTCAGATGGAATGGTCAAAATGTTTGGTTTGCTGAATCAAAGTATCCAAATTAATTGTTTGAGTGGGGGTGCTAGGGATGATGATGCCATTATGATTATGATACAGAATGTTTTCTTGTTGGTAGCCACTGCACAGAGAGCCTAGTCTAGTACCCAAACAGACATTGTTATACTCACTGTGGAGCAGGTCAAGCACCAGCCTATGTTTGACATGAACCTCATAGAATTGTGTATACAGAACCAAGATGGCCGACATTTGATAAAGTATTTTTGGTCATTTTATTGAAACCTGAAACTCTTTCATCACCCTGTTCTCCTCTAAAAACCTATGAATGACTCGTGCATTACCCATATCCAAGACTGTACATACTTTGATTTGCAGAGTGAAGTTTTTCTTTGTTTCTTTTACTGCATTAACCCTCCTATAGGTTTAACACTCAAAGACACTCAAAATTTGTATGTCTCTCTTAACCCATTGACTTTGTGCAGTGCACTCAAGGAGGTCAAACCAAAACCAAGTACAGTGTACATACACAGCTCTGTGTGACTCTGTGGTTTGACCTATTGGCAATGCAATCAAAAATACTCAAGTGAGTGTCTGTGGGTGCCATGCTGACTGGGCCAAGGGTTAAACTATTAAGAATTACTTAATTTCTTTTTCACGAAGCAGTGTTAGTTATTTTTGAGACAACTTTAACATTTATTTTACAGTTTAAAATTAACCATATCTTAATCAAGATCATTCTCAAATGGTATAACATTATCAAAATCATAACTGTAATAAAAATGTAAGCAATTCATGTGCAATCACAGTTATCTTTTGACATCTTTTCTGAATGTTTATTTCAGTTTCTTAATTACCTTAGAAAGGAAATGCGTGTACAATAAACTGTCAAAACAGAACCTTCATAAAATTGCACATTAACCCTAACCACCCTGAATCCATCAAAATCCATCCCCCTGTATTGGAAGATTTTGGCGGATTCAGGATACCTCCACATTGAGCATGTGGCGGATTTTGATGGATTCAGGATTTCAATAGTTTTTAACTGCTTGGTCATGTTGGTTGATGGATTATAGTTACATGTACTGTATATGTTAGATTTTGATGGATTCTATGCAGCAACATACTATACAAATTTTCATGTGAGCATGGTATCCTGAATCCGCCAAAATCCACCAAAAATTTAGTGGTGGATTTGGCGGATTCAGGATATGTCCAATATCTACACTGGCGGATTCTGATGGATTCAGGACACCAGCATTTTGTGTGTGACAAAATTGGTGGATTTTGGTGGATTCAGGATACTTTCTAGTAAAAATACCCAAGGGGTTAATACATAGGTAAAACTTGTAGCTTTGCATGGTGAGAATGATAAGTAAGACTAATTGCGGTGACACCATGTAAGAATCTCAATTGAGTAGTAATTAGTTCTGAAAAGAACTGGGGGTACAACTCGACGTTTCGATCAGTATGCTCTGATCGTCCTCAGGAGAATGCCGGACTCTTGAAACTGCTGCTGCTTAAGTAGGCTGCTGGAGGATCATCCCCTGCTGGAGGATTAGTTCGTTGAGGCGCGCAGGCGGGAAACTGAGACTATGGGACTAGGATCCTAGGTGTAAGGGAGAGGAGTGTGTGCTCACTGAACTGAATCAGTTGTTAACAAGCACAGGGAAGGAGGGTGGTTGACCTAGGATATAGGGGATCCCTCAGTCTGGGGTTGGTTATGGACTTTGGATATAGAAGATCCTTCAGTCTGTAGTATGGGTCGCCAAATGTCGCTGATGAAGAAACCGATGTCCTGTGGCACAGTGTCGTGTTTGACGATCTCGATGGCCTCTCTGATGCGTCTGGGGTGCCATGCGTCGATGGGTGTGATGAGTTGGGCTGCCTGCCAGTCGATTTGGTGGTCCTTGATGTGCGAGTGCTTGACGATGGCGGACTTCTCGAAATCTCCTCTGCGGCCGTGTGCTCGGTGTTCCTTCAATCTGATGGGGAGGTTGCGTTTTGTTTCCCCGATGTAATATGTTTCCCCACAATATTCTGTAACTCCCAACATGTTTATTTATTCCTTGTTTCATTTAAACGAAATGTACAACATTGGTATTTGGAAATATATGTGTTTATCTAACCCTCTGGGTTTCAAGAAATCATACGACTAACTTGTGAAACTTTCGTCCCACCAGGTCCCCATGTTTTTCAGAAAGAAAAAAAAGAAAAGAAAAAAAAACACGTCAATTGTGTTTTTCTAAGATAAATACACTTCAGACAATACTTTCTCAGGGTGCTTGATGCCAGAACCATACCTCACATCAAGTAAATCTTTTAAATAATTCATCCATTTTAAAATTTGATAATTACCAATGTTGTACCTTCCCTTTAAACCCCCTGAAGACTACATATTTGTAAAAAGAATATAATTGTGTACATCTATTAAGATCAAGTACAATGGTAATAAACCAACTTGTGAAATATTCAGTTATGTGGGTTGAAATATTAAGAAGATGCTTCAAGCAGGTGTTGATAATCGACCCATTTCCATGTTAGAAAGGTAATGTCATAATTGAACTAAATAATACACATCTTATTATCTGAACTGGTAAAATATTGTAAGTATTTTATTTGACCCCTTAGGTCTTGCATTCACAAAAGCCTCACTGGGGTAAAACAAAATGTCTTTCATTTTAATTTAAAAAAAATTCTGTCGCCTTTGCAATGGACAAAATCATCTCAGTATTGGCCAAAAATTATGTCAATCACACTAGCGCTGTCGTATAAGTAAAAGTAAGCTGTCGTAAAAGTAAACATAAGATTGGCCATCTCTAATTATAGCCCCATCTTTCTGGCCTATATGACAATTGTAACTATGTCGGTCAGGTGCTTGGCTTTATACACAGATGGCATGACCGAGATTTCCAGCAAGGATAAGGGTGGGCGGGGACTATGGCCAAACCTTGATAAGTGTATTCCATTGAATGGTATTTGATACAAATTCACATCAAGTCAGTTTGGAAAGAATGTCGAACCCAACCGCCACTTGTGCAGTGTCTAAGCATACGACAAAATGGTCTACATCTCACTGGATGTGCATACATTCATTGTTCAAAATCTCTCTTGGTTCTAAAGAATTTTGGAGAATTACTAACGAGGTTTTAAACCGTGGAAAGTCTCCAATTCCAACTCTTGACAATAGACCAGAAATTCTAACATCTTCCTCCGACAAAGCTTCTCTGCTCGCCAAGTTATTTATTATTATTGTTGTTGTTGTTGTTATTAAAGCGTAGTGGCATAATATAATCAAGAAGGTGTCGCTGGGTTTCGGGGCAGGGAACCTGGGATGGACTCAATCACAATTTTATGTAATTAAAATTAACTAATTTAAATGATTAATTTAAATCAATTTGGCCCTTATTAATTATCTGCTAATTTATGTAATTGATATATTTTTTAATTACTGTTTCAGAGTAAACCTGTTCAGAAGAATCCATCCTATACGTTCGGGTTCAAATCCTTCTAAAACTAAATTTGTTGACCAATGTTTATTGCTGCGATTAATCTAAAAGCATTCCTGCTAATTAACAGATGAAGCAACAGTCTAATGGGTAAGCACCCAGACATAGGTACAGTCGACCCTGGTGCAAATCCCAGCAGTGAAATGACAATTTCTTTTTCCATTTTAATTGGTTACGCAATCATGATTTATTTTAAGTAATTTAAAATTCAACTCCAAACATCAAAAGGATTGGTGGCGCAATCCAGAGTTCCTGGGGTTTCGGTGCTGGAGATCTGGGTTCGAAACCCAGATGAACCAACGGTCTAATGTTAAGGCCACAAAGTTTGGTACAAGCGAATCCCAGCACTGGTCTGCCGTGTTTCTTTTCCGTTTTAAGTGGTTTTTCTGTCACGGTTTAGAATTAAATTCAATTCTAAATCGAATTAAATTCAGACCTAAATATCAAAAGGATTGGTGGAGCAATCAATTAGAATTGAGTTTCGATGCGAGCGACCCGAGTTCGAATCCTACTTGTCCCAATGTTATATTTTTAATTAATTACGCAATCACGTTTTATTTATAAGTAGTATTAAATTCATACACATATACCAAGAGGAATCGTGGCGCAATCCAGTGGTGCTGGGTTTCGGTGCAAGAGACCTGGGTTCGAAACGCAGTGGCGACAGTGTTTTCGTTTTGAATGATTACGCAATCACGTTTTATTTATAAGTAGTATTAAATTCGCCATTTACCAAGAGGATTGGTAGCGCAATCTGTGACCGCTGTGCTGCGGTCCAGGCGAACCGGGTTCAAAACACTTTGGCGTCATTACTTTAGTTTTAAATAATTACGCAATCACGTTGTATTTATAAGTAGTATTAAATTCAACTGCACATACCAAGAGGAATCTTGGCGCAATCCAGTGGTGCTGGGTTTCGGTGCAGGAGACCTGGGTTCGAAACCCAGTGGCGACAATATTTTAGTTTTGAATGATTGCGCAATTAAGATTTATTTAAGTAGTTTTGAATTCAACTCCAAATACCAACAGGATAAATGGCGCAAGCCGTTAGTCCACTGGTCTGTTAATTGCAGGCAGTTCCAGGCTGGTACGTCCGGGTTCGAATCCTGCTCCTGAAACACAGAGACATGGCAGCTGCTGGCTGCGGCAATGGCTTGGGGACCGCCATGTCTCTCCCCTGAAGGTTAGAGCGTGGAGGAAATGTACGGACGGGGGAGAAAAGGAGGGACCGGGAGGGTAGCGACCTCCCAGAAGGGTGCTAAGGTGATCACCATGCCGGGGTGTCCCGGACTTTGAGTCATCCTAATACCTGGTCGACACTCTGACTAACTCTCCGGACTTTTTACAATATATATATATATATATATATATATATATATATATATATATATATATATATATATATAGAACACATTTGTGGTAATTTGAGTCGCCTATCTTTCCAACATTTTAAGAAAATTAATATTTTATGAACAAATATAGGTAAAATTTCAAAATTTTAAACTTCTCCAAACAGGCTGTAACTTGTTGTGTAATTTTACCCATATTTTCCATAAAATATTGATTTTCTTAAAACGTTGGAAAGATAGGCGACTCAAATTACCACAAATGTGTTCTAGGCACTCTGTTACGTCTCTCCAGCAAGTATTAATCATTTTGAAAAAATGTAATTTTTAGGCCAAATTTTGAAAAAACGACAAGGGGTAAGCATTGTCGTTTTTTTTCACCTCGAAAATTGTTTTTCTCCGATTCGCTTCAAATTTACACAGAATGAACCTCTGTGTCTGCAGAATACAGCCACCGAGTTACAGCCTATTTGGACTAGTTTAAAATTTGGTAATTTTACCCACATTTTTTCATAAAATATTGATTTTCTTAAAAAGTTGGAAAGATAGGCGACTCAAATTACGAAAAATGGGTTCTAGGCACTCTGTTACGTCTCTCCAGCAAGTATTAATCATTTTGAAAAAATGTAATTTTTAGGCCAAATTTGGAAAAAACGACAAGGGGTAAGCATTGTCGTTTTTTTCACCTCGAAAAAAAATTGTCTCCGATTCGCTTCAAATTTACATAGAATGAACCAATGTGTCTGCAGAATACAGCCACCGAGTTACAGCCTATTTGGACTAGTTTAAAATTTGGTAATTTTACCCACATTTTTTCATAAAATATTGATTTTCTTAAAAAGTTGGAATGATAGGCGACTCAAATTACGAAAAATGGGTTCTAGGCACTCTATTAAGTCTCTCCAGCAAGTATCAAGCATTTTGAAAAAAAATCATTTTTAGGCCAAATTTGAAAAAAACGACAAGGGGTAAGCATTGTCGTTTTTTTCACCTCGAAAAAAAATTGTCTCCGATTCGCTTCAAATTTACACAGAATGAACCTCTGTGTCTGCAGAATACAGCCACCGAGTTACAGCCTATTTGGACTAGTTTAAAATTTCGTAATTTTACCCATATTTTTCATAAAATATTGATTTTCTTAAAAAGTTTGAATGATAGGCGACTCAAATTACGAAAAATGGGTTCTAGGCACTCTATTAAGTCTCTCCAGCAAGTATCAAGCATTTTTAAAAAATGTCATTTTAGGTTAACAAAAACGACAAGGGGTAAGCATTGTCGTTTTTTTCACCTCAAAAAAAAAATGTCTCCGATTCGCTTCAAATTTACACAGAATGAACCTCTGTATCTGCAGAATACAGCCACCGAGTTACAGCCTATTTGGACTAGTTTAAAATTTGGTAATTTTACCCACATTTTTTCATAAAATATTGATTTTCTTAAAAAGTTGGAATGATAGGCGACTCAAATTACGAAAAATGGGTTCTAGGCACTCTATTAAGTCTCTCCAGCAAGTATCAAGCATTTTGAAAAAATGTCATTTTTAGGCCAAATTTGGAAAAAACGACAAGGGGTAAGCATTGTCGTTTTTTTTTCACCTCGAAAAAAAATTGTCTCCGATTCGCTTCAAATTTACACAGAATGAACCTCTGTGTCTGCAGAATACAGCCACCGAGTTACAGCCTATTTGGACTAGTTTAAAATTTCGTAATTTTACCCATATTTTTCATAAAATATTGATTTTCTTAAAAAGTTGGAATGATAGGCGACTCAAATTACGAAAAATGGGTTCTAGGCACTCTGTTACGTCTCTCCAGCAAATATCAAGCATTTTGAAAAATGGGGGGAGGGGGTTGCAAAAAAAATTGAGATCGTCACTCTCTCAAAAATATAATAACATAAATTATTGTATATATATATATATATATATATATATATATTGTAAAAAAGTGCGGAGAGTTAGTCAGAGTGTCGACCAGGTATTAGGATGACTCAAAGTCCGGGACACCCCGGCATGGTGATCACCTTAGCACCCTTCTGGGAGGTCGCTACCTCCGGTCCCTCCTTTTCTCCCCCGTCCGTACATTTCCTCCACGCTCTAACCTTCAGGAGAGACATGGCGGTCCCTGCCATTGCCGCAGCCAGCAGCTGCCATGTCTCTGTGTTTCAGGAGCAGGATTCGAACCCGGACGTACCAGCCTGGAACTGCCGCAATTGACAGACCAGTGGACTAACGGCTTGCGCCATTTATCCTGTTGGTATTTGGAGTTGAATTTAAAACTACTTAAATAAATCTTGATTGCGTAATCATTCAAAACTAAAACATTGTGGCCACTGGGTTTCGAACCCAGGTCTCCTGCACCGAAACCCAGTACCACTGGATTGCGCCAAGATTCCTCTTGATATGTGCAGTTCAATTCAATACTACTTATAAATAAAACGTGATTGCGTAATTATTTAATACTAAAATAATGGCGCCAAAGTGTTTCGAACCCGGTGCTTTTTCGAACCCGGTTCGCCTGAACCGCAACACAGTGCCAACAGATTGCGCCACTAATCCTCTGTTTAAATGGCGTTGAATTTAATACTACTTATAAATAAAACGTGATTGCGTAATCATTCAAAACGAAAACATTGTGGCCATTGGGTTTCGAACCCAGGTCTCTTGCACCGAAACCCAGTACCACTGAATTGCGCCACGATTCCTCTTGGTATATGTGTATGAATTTAATACTACTTATAAATAAAACGTGATTGCGTAATTAATTAAAAATATAACATTGGAACAAGTAGGATTCGAACTCGGGTCGCTTGCATTGAAACTCAATACTAATGGATTGCTCCACCAATCCTTTTGATATTTAGGTTTGAATTTAATTCGATTTAGAGTTGAATTTAATTCTAAACCGTGACAGCAAAACCACTTAAAATGGAAAAAAATGCGCAGACCAGTGCTGGGATTCGCTTGTCCCAAACTTTGGCGCCTTAACATTAGACCGTTGGTTATCTGCCATGGAATGTGAATGATTGGAGATTTATTGCTAGCAACAAGCATTGGTCAAAATAAAACACAAGAACTTTCTAATAGGGGTTCGAACTGCCAGACGTACCAGCCTAGAAATGTACTGATTGAACTTTCCAGTGTACTACCGGCTTGCACCAACTATCCTGTTTGTATCTGGAGTTGAATTTAAAACTACTTAAATAAATATTGATTGCGTAATCATTCAAAACTAAAACATTGTTGCCACTGTGTTTCGATCCCAGGTCTCCGGCACCAAAACCCAGTACCACTGGATTGCGCCAAGATTCCTCTTGGTACATGTAATTGAATTTAATACTAGTATAAATAAAACAGGATTGCGTAATTATTTAAAATTAAAGAAATGGCGCCACTGGGTTTCGAACCCGGTTCTTTTTTTAACCCGGTTCGCCTGGACCGCAGTAGATTGCGCCACCAGTTGATTGCGCCACGCAGTAGATTTGCGCCACGCAGTAGATTGCGCCACCAATCCTCTGGGTAAATGGTGATGAAGTTAATACTACTTATAAATAAAATGTGATTGCTTAATTTTTTTTTTAATATATCAAACCAGTGTACTAACGGCTTGCGCCACCTATGTTGTTGGAATCTGGTGTTGTATTTTAAATTACTTAAATAAATCGTGATTGTGTAACCATTGAAAATTAAAAAAGTAAAGCGTCATGACACTGTTGGAACCAGAGTCAGCTGTACCAAGGTCTTGCGCCTTAACCATTAAACTGTTGCTTCATCTTATATTTAATAGGAATGATTGGAGATTCAATGAAGACAACAACCATTGGTCAAACAAATACAAATAAAAAAAGGTCACGAGCAGGATTCCATAAAAGTGGAACTGTTTGCGATTGATCAAACCAGTGCACTAGTGACTTACGCGACCGATTCGTGTTGCGTTCAATTTAATATATTGAAATTTATGAATGGTAATTACGCAAAAGAGAAAACGGAGGTCCACAAAGACAACTGCGGATTCGAACTGATGCTCTTTCACCCTGCAGCTGAAACCCAACATGCTATCAATTGGGCCGCCGAATCACTCTCACATGTGCAACGTTATGTAATGAAATCGCGTAAATAATTATCATGGGTAAAACTTTATTAACTAATGCGTAATTAACTTAAATGTATTCTGCTCCAGGCAACATTTGATTTAGATAGATTGTGCATAAGGCCTTCTTCGATTATAAATAAAATTGTTTTGAGAACAAATAACTACACAACTATCCTCGAGCCTCAATTTTTGTAAAATAGTAAAACGATTTTACCATTGTTACTGCTATCTCTTGTCTGTGTTTTTTTAAAAGAATAATATGTCAAACATATTCAATAATTATCTGATTTGTTTCAAAATAAATCATACCACAGTATTCATTGGACATCGCTATAATATGGGACGGTTCCGGTGAAGTTTTCCGTGAATTTCCAACCAGCGTGATTGTGACACAGGCCGTGCTGTCAAAAGACAGCAGAGTGTCCCACTAGTGGACGGCACTCTCAGGACATCTCCCGTATAATAGGCCTACCTTTCGAACTACAATATCTGAAGTAGATTTTAGCTTTGGCCGGGAGGTTGAGTAGTGGACCTTTGGGGTTTAAATGGGGTTGTTAATGGGGTGATGAAGGCTTCAGGTGGGGCGGTGGCGGTGTTTGGCATGTTTTATATGAGCAGAATGTTGTTTCTTTTTCGTGCATTTTTAACAGGGATGGGAAAACCAATTCATCTATTTCCATTCAGCTTAATTGTCGATCGGGGGAGGGGTAGGGATTCAGGATAACAAGCAACTCATATTCGTCTCGTGAAAGGGTCAAGCCCTTTTTGGTTATACACCTGATTGTATCCACCAGAAACCGTAAGACGATGGAGGAAGTTGGGAACGGGGACAGGAGGATTCATCGCTAGTGTCACCAGCGCTGGGAGTTCCAATTATCAAATTTGCTTTGAATACATTCGGTTGATGTGGACTTCGACATGACAGAGTAAATTCTTCATTCCGGTTATGTCAGTTATTCTTCCCATTCTAAAATTATTATAATGAATGTATATACATCTGTACTTCACGATCAAGAAGTCAAGAAATATGTACAGAAACCAACGTATAAATTTTGCAGATAATTTCATTGTGTTTTTAACGAGAAAATAGTGAAAACGCATTAAGATTTTTCTTTAAAAAGTCCCCATATGCAACTTCGTGTACAATCTTTGAAAATTTAATGAATTATTCTTCAAACTATGAAGCATCCAAATCAACTTGATGCCATTTTTTCTACCACCGGAATGATGTTTTTTTCGAGGTATTTTTCGAACTAAAACGCAGACGACGAAACGAATATTAACGAAAAGCCTACACTTTTTCCCAATTGACGCACCACGCATTTTCGGAATCCTTCCTGTTACCACTGTGCCAATAGGATTCTCAATTGGTGTTAATTTCGCAGCCGGGACACTGCCATGTGTCACTTCGCGCTATATCCGAAAATCACACACAGTCACTTCGTGCTGTATCCGAAAACCACACAGTGCGGTGCCGTGCACATAAGCCTTGTCATCATCACCATCATCACCCGTCCATCCCACCATCCACAAAATCATCAACATCATTATACCCATCTCCTTAATGATGTATAAATGATATATTTTGAAATGATTTGTTCCAATGATCATTCTCCTTTATGTAATATCATGAATTGTGTTAAGTAAACTACTACAATTGTTGTTTATTGTGTTGTTTCACAAAAGGAAATGTTTTAACTCAAACGTATTACAATAAAATTGTAGTTGAAATAAAATCCACAACTGGAGATACATCGTTTTGCCATAAATATGTAACGGAATTAAAATCATTAACTGAAGATACATCGGTTTACCATAACAATGTAGTGGTATAAAAACCTATAACTCAAGATACATCGTTTTGCCATAAATACCGTATAATGGAAATTAAATGTAACTTGAGATACACTGTTTTGCCATAAAAGTATTAGAAATATGATTTGGTTAAATATTCAGCAAAAGAATGTAAGTGCATGAAATTTATCATATTACAAAAACGATCCAAGGATTTGTGCCCAAAATTTGCAGGAATGTAGACTAAAATGATCTCCATGTTCATGCTTTATTCAAATTCCAACAGAGTCAAGTGTCCAAAAAGGCACGTGTTCAAACTTTAAACTCAATTTTCTCAAAATGTCATTTTTCGAGTTAGGCTGTTTTGCCATATAAGGGCCGATGAGTGGTTGAATGTTTGCTACGAAAACCAAACTGTGATTTAGTCAAAATATTATATTTATCCAGAAATTTAATGGCACGGGCGTAAACACATTTTTCGAAAATCTTGGAAAAACAGGACAGGATAGAGATAGGTCTATAATTTTCAATACAATTTGGATCACCCTTTTTGAAAACAGTTGAGATATGAGTTGTGCAGAACCTGTACTTCAACTTCGCGATAGTTGAGATAAACACATGGTGTTACCGCAAACCAAAACGATACAATAATATTATCATGATCGTATCATTTCTAATATTGGTCAACCAATTTTGGCTACATATCGGTACGCTAATATTGACTGAAACTAGAATCTCGAATACTAGGAGGCACAATAATTAAACATCGCCAGATATGCACAATGATAACATCAATACACGTTGATGTGCAGTATAGTATAGTTGATGTGCAGTAAGTTCTTCATTGACATTATACATAATATTTAGCAAACGAAGTGTATTTTCGTCATAGGCTACACAACAGCGTATGTGAAGTGTCTAAATGATTGACTTGTCTAATTAAGTTCTCTACGGTCCTTCTCATGACTTTATCATGTACACACTCTCTGATGATTATCAGAGCATGATATGAGCGACAAAAGCGCTATTGTTCATGACGCCTCATTCATCACGAGTGATGATCAATCGATTATTTACAAAGCAATTACGTACTGTTCCTAAACGACGCTTTGCAGATTTCCGATAGATTCCCCCAAACTATAATGGTGCATTATTTATTGTTGGCAAAACTGCTTTACGAATATGCCTACTCACATTTATTCTAAATAATACATTTTAAGTAACCAACTGTGAAAGTTTTAGCAATATTGCGTTAATAAATAATAATAATCATGGGCATTTATAATGCGCCATGAATTTAGGAAATAGTTCTCTTTCCTTAATTCAAACTGGAGATTATTTATCTTTTCTTATTAAATCGTTACCATTTTGTTATTTTTGAATATCTACCAATTCTACTTCAAAACACAGAACCCTTTCCATATTATAGAACAGTGTCATATGTTTGTATTCGTGCTAGCAGGGCGAACGCCTATTGTTATTGTTCGAGTTTCTTATTATGTATTAATATTAGGCGTTTGTGTTAGTGGAGTGCCATGGTCGAGCGGTTTAGTGCATCGGATTTGTGTTCTGATGGCTGAGTCGTCCGAGTGTGTGGGTTCGAAGCCTTGCCGCGACCATGGTGCAAGACACTTGAGCAAGACACTTTGCAATAGTTGCTGCGAGGGCCGAATTGAACTCAGCCACTGGGGATGTACAAGCCAGTGCATGCTTAGTGCCGGTCCCATGTCCGGATAAATGGGAGGGTTGCGTCAGGAAGGGCATCCGGCGTAAAACCTATGCAAAATCATGATCATGATCCGCTGTACGGGAGCAACCGAAACCCCTAACGGGAGCAACCGAAAGAAGACAACATTAAGCGTTCGTGCTTGCTAGCAAGCGCTAACGCCTATTGTTATTGTTCGAGTTTCTTATTATGTATTTTTCCACATTCCACTCAGTATACAGTGCTATACACACGTCGGTGTAGGGCAAAATTTAAATCAATATTGTTTATCACCCGACGCAAGAATTTCATCAAACTATTATTATGTATTGTTATTAGGCGTTCTTGCTAGCCAGCGGGAACACCCATTGTTATTGTACAATAGATTTTCTTGTAGTCAAATTGGTTATGTTCATAATTATGGTCTTCAAATAGTGGGTCCATTTCATGATCAATTTATTTATAAGGTTAATATGGGTTATTACTGGGTTAATGTCAACTATTCTATCGATACAGGTCAAACAAAAAACGTAATTTATTATGCGCCATGAATTTAGGAAACGGTTCTCTTTCATTAATTCAAACTGGAGATTATTTATCTTTTCTTAAAACTGACAACACTTCAGATATTATTTCTAGGAAAGATTGATACCATCATCAGCTTTACACTGTAGTTTTACATTAAAATGTTACTATTTTGTTATTTTTGAATATCTACCAATTCTATATTTTACTTTTAATAAACACAAAACCTTCCCCGTATTATAGAACAGGGTCCTATGTGTAACTGAGTGGTTATTATTATTGTACCGTTCGGCCAGCAAAAATTAATATAACACTGTGAGCTGTCACGTTGACGTTATTATGGCAATCCATGGGTAGCGGACAGAATTCAATAGTCACAACATGCATAGACATGGTGAAGTGAGTGGATGGACAAACAATACATTTATTGCAACTATGAATGTCATGTAAACGTAGCGAATTCAGGTATATACAAATATTGCCAGTCAAGGTCATCAGCATTAATTTACTTGTTGCATAAATATCCCTTCCACTCACAAATAAATCATAAACGCACGAGTGATCACAAGCCTTATATGGAATTTTGGCTTATTGGTATTAGGCCTATGCTTGTATTTTATTTTTTCGCTCGGCAGTAAATTTAGAGACTAAAGGCTAAGCTATATTTTCCTACCAGAAAAATAGATTTTCATCAGCCATTTTGTAGGTTATTTTGTTTTATAGTGAAAAACTCTTTCCTGCATGATAACTATTAACACTTGGAAGCAAATACCCTGGCGCCATGGAATAATTTAACGGAATGTTTCTTTAGTTACAATTTTTGGAAGGGAGTGGCTTGAGTTGGCCCCATGACCCGTTACTATCTTGAGTAAAACACAAATCTACAAAAACTGCAATATAAAACATGAAATTAAAACATTTGTATAATTATAGCATAATCAACAAGTTGATAATTTAAGTTTAATTGGTGGTTGAAGAAATCTTTATCTATGGGATATGACGTATTACAGATGGGCCATAGGACAGCAAACATAGCAGGTAACGTTAATTTGACATGATTTTGTTCTTGCAGATTTGTACAAAAAAATGTGTCACTAGTTTTACGTAACTCGGCACCTGCACAAAAACAAAAGTGGCACTTCACTGGAAGAAGAGTCACCAGACAAGAAATATATATATTTTTTAACTGAAAATGACTATTGATTGTGGGGGAGCAGGATGCAGTAAGAAATTCCCAAGTGAGGCAGTGTGAGGGGAAACTTATCCCCATCAGCAAACAGTTTATACACTTTTGAAGATTGCAAACTAAATTTCCCCAAAAAAACCTCACCTCACCCATCCTCGATCTTCGTGGCACATTATTACCATTTACAAATTATGACCATTCACATTGTGAAAATCTTTTGTTCTAAATTTTACTTTCGCTTTCTTGTTTTAAGTTATCATGCGAAGGCTCAGTAACAGCAATTGAGTGTCGGGTGAAGTACACCAAGCAACCCTATAATGAAACTGGTGCAGTGTTTTCTACACAATGTACTCTGGATGATGGTCTTACATGCTTACAAGGGGCAGATGGAGGCGCTTGTCCAGATTTTGAGACCAGATATCAGTGTGATAATGCATCAGGTTATACAATTTTATATCAAAGAGATTGTTTATTAATTATTAGCGATCTGGGTCTAATTTCATGGCTCTATACTTAAAAATCTGCGTTTCCAACAGCAGAAAATACCGTACCTATGTAGGCCTAAGCGTACTGTACGGTTAGCTATAGGAATTTCTGCATATGTACTTCGCGTAACTAAGGATTTGTCGATTTAATTGACGAATTCTTAGTTACGCGATAATATATGGCTAACGCACAAATTAGGCCTATGTTCTAACCCTATTATGGCATTGGTCCAACTTAAATTGCCATCTTTAGAGTTTAGGTTTGAAATGTTTTGACACTGGAGTTAAGGCCAAAAAAGCTCCTGGTATCTGGTCATAGGTCGGCTTCAAATTGGTGCGTGTTTAAAAATATGTTTTTGTTTAAAGTGATACATGTTAACATGTACACGCTTATTAGAACCAGACCAATTTCCCATACAAAAAAGTATGGTGGCTAAGAGAGGCCTGACACATCAGGCAAACATTTGAAAGAGTCGTTTAAAACACAACGCAGTAGAATTCCAATCGAACCAGCAATTTTGGCTGCAATTGGGCATCATTTCATAGCAACAAAAAAGGCGCGCAGAGACTAGAAAATGAATACCTTTTTTGGCCTAATGACTCAGTGACTCAGAGCAATGACCATTTTCTTGAATCAAATTCTTTATTAAATTCAATGAGCACTGTTATATATTTGTTTTTGTTTTTTGGGGGTTTATTTATGTATGTTTTTATTTGTTTGAATTCAGGGGAACCAACACATCATTGGACATTGAGCAATGGATCACATTTTAATGACCCAGGTTTGACCGTTGATGAATTCTGCCAGAGCCTGAACCCAACTGCATCAGAGTACAATGTGGTCGGCAGTAGTTTTACTCTCATTCCAGCTCCTGCCGTACTCAACTACAGTTGTTCTGTTTCTATCCATGATGATGCATACATTGACATTGGGGAGTTTCCAAACTCATGTGTATCCAATCCCGCTCTGTGCCTTAATGGTCACTCTACTTGGTCCATTTGGCTGAAAATACATCATGGTGAAAATAGTGGCATTTCTATGTTTGTGTCCTCAGGAAGTGACAAAACACCAGGGGTCTTTTTATTTGGAATATCTTCTTCACTGTGCATATGTGGGGCAACTACAGGTACTGTAAATTGGCAAACAGCCCCCATTACCATACCTGATGGGTTATGGTTCCACCTGGTGATCTTGATTAACACAATTGATAACAAATTCAGCACGTTCATTGATGGCATACCAGACCAAGTCAATCTTAGTCCAATAGCTAAATTTATGCCGGTGAAACCAGACTCTGACATATCACTCACTCTGGGGACAAAAAATGGCGCGAAGGGTACTGAAATTGGCAACGCAGCCTACAGCGACTTAATGATATTTGAACAACTACTCACTGAAGATCAAATTAAAGAGATTCATGACAGTGGAGTATTGGGTAAGTATTAATGTGATGGTATGAAAAGAAAAGAACAAAATATAATAATTACGGGCCCAATTTACCAGATTCTGTGAGCCAAGGATGGGGACGTGAGAAAACTTTAGCTAGCTAAGAAAAATTAAGGTAATTAAATGCTTCTTATTTACATATTGAAGACATACATGTATAGTCTTATGAAAATAAAACCTTATGCCAAAAACAGTCTCTGGTTTCTGGTCTGCATGCACGTCGCCTCAAACGCGTATACATATCTATATATAAAAATTTAAAAAAAAATTAAAACAAATCATCTGAGTTTATATACACGCACATGTCAATTACCCTGCAAAAACTGGTGTGTAAAAATATCACCATAGTGTCAACTTTGTTCTGCCCTGATGTTTATATTAGGTGAGTTATAAACACCACTGGTGTATTTTAAACACCATAGTATGTGTACAGTGTATGCATATTAAAGAGATGAACTATTGGTGACCATTAAAAACTTGTTCAACAAACTGGGGCTTCGGTAGCACTTTAATACATTGCGTTAAAAAAATTCAAATGTTTCTAAAAGAAAATATTTTGGGAAAATGAAAAGGGAA
>CM055825.1:19002314-19022078 GCA_029582265.1 Zoroaster sp. YZ-2022 | reverse complement strand
TTTAGTTTAAATACACCAGTGGTGTTTATAACTCACCTAATATAAACATCAGGGCAGAACAAAGTTGACACTATGGTGATATTTTTACACACCAGTTTTTGCAGGGTAATTGTCATGAGCGTGTATATAAACTCAGATGATTTTTTTAATTTTTTTTTATTGTTATATATAGATATGGATACGCGTTTGAGGCGACGTGCATGCAGACCAGAAACCAGAGACTGTTTTTGGCCAAAGGTTTTATTTTCATAAGACTATACATGTATGTCTTCAATATGTAAATAACAAGTATTTAATTACCTTAATTTTTCTTAGCTAGCTAAAGATTTCTCACGTCCCCATCCTTGGCTCACAGAATGTGGTAAATTGGGCCCGTAATTATTATATTTTGTTCTTTTCTTTTCATGCCATCACATTAATACTTACCCAATACTCCACTATTATGAATCTCTTGAATTTGATCTTCAGTGAGTAGTTTTTCAAATATCATTAAGTCGCTGTAGGCTGCGTTGCTATTTTCAGTACCCTTCGCGCCATTTTTTGTCCCCAGAGTGAGTGATATGTCAGAGTCTGATACCACTGTCACATACTATGATCTTTGCATTCTGCCAGTCAATGATATGGTCCAAATCGGTGGAGTGTTTGATGATCGCAGATTTGTCACATTCCCCTCTGCGGCCGTGGGCCTTGTGTTCCTTGAGCCTGGTCGTAAGGTCTCTGCCGGTCTCGCCAATGTACACTTTCCGTCAGCAAGTACAAGAGAATTCGGTAGACCCCAGCTTGACGGCTGGGATCATGTCTGTCAACTTGTGGGTGTGTAACTCGTTTCCAACTTGTTTCTCGAGTCCGGTAGTAAGACCTTAATGTCAGCTTCCCTCAGGATACGCTGAATCTTGTGTGAAGTGCGGCCGATGTACGGTAGCACGGCAATGGGTTTTCGGTTGCGTCAGAGGATCGTGGAGCGTTCCCTATTCAGGAGGAACTTAAGCTTATCAGGTCTGTACCCATTGTCTCTTAACACGGCGTTAAGATGTTTCAACTCCGGATGGCAAGTGCTCTTTATCACTGATAGTGTGTGCCCTTCGAAGTAGGGTGCGATTCACGGAGGATTTCACGGATGGTGGGAATTGGAACGACCGAGCATTTAGGTAGCCGGTCTCGTGGTGTGTGGGTTTTCTGTAAACCAGAATGCCCAAGTGAGCCATCAACCCGTTTGGAAATGAGTACATCAAGGAAAAACGGCAACGAGTCGGATGTCTCAGTTTCCATGGTGAATTGAATGCTCCGGATGTTGCTGGTTGAGGTGACCGAGGAAGTCACTCAGCTTGTCAGGAACTGTGCTGCCAAATGATGAAATAATCATCTACGTATCTAAGCCATAGTTTGGGGTTGTAACGGGCCGTCTCTAGGGCTGTCTGATAGAAAACAACCATGAAGATGTATTCCAGGACCGTGGATATCGGGGATAACAATGTAGTGCCCAAAGACTGTAGATAGTAAGTCTCTCTCCATTGGGAAAGTAATAATGTGATTTCACATAATGAAAAGTAGATCTACGATTTGATCTGGCGTTAGGCTGGTTCGTTCCGGAGCGTGCTATCATGTTCGAGTATCGACTTGGTTACGAGAGATAGCCTCGTTCTGTCGGTACATTGGTGAATAATGACTTGACGTCAAAACTCACTAGCGTGTCGGAAGGCTGCAATATGGTTCCCCTTTATGATGTTGATAAACCCTGTAGATTTGGTACATAGGTGGGGCATCCATTACCCACGAGTGGGTGTAAGAGCCTTGTCAGAAGTGTTGGCGAGGTTATACGGGGAACCTCGGATGCAGCGAACGTCGGTCGGAGCGGTCTGTCTGGTTTATGAATCTTTGGTAGGCCAAAGAATCTTGGGCATTTCGAGCTGGACGGACGGAGGTGCCTGTATAGTGCTTTGGGTAAGGCTGTGCTCCGGTTTACTATCTCACACGGAAACCAGTGTCTTAGCCTTGGGAATGAATTTTGCCACCGCCCCAAAAAAGATTCCCGTGGAAGAATTCATACAGTCTATTGAACCTTCCATCCGAAAGCTCGAGAAACAAAAGGCAGACGATATCCGTATTCAGGTACACCAGATCTTAAAAAAAACGTGAAGCCCCGAAATCCAATATCACAAGATCTGGAATATCAGGGCTGTCAATAACCCTCCGTAATGACTTCTTCGATACACATCTCTAAAGGCAGACAAGGGCAATGCCACAGTAGTGATGGACCGCTCAAGGAATACGATCAGAAGGTTCAGGATATCCTCGACACGGATACCTACACCCGCCTCAAAAAGAACCCGATTCCGTTAGCAGAAAGGAAAGTCGCCGCAAAACTTCTTTCTTAAACCTAGCCTTACCCAAAGCACTATACAGGCACCTCCGTCCGTCCAGCTCGAAATGCCCAAGATTCTTTGGCCTACCAAAGATTCATAAACCAGACAGACCGCTCCGACCGATTGTCTCATCCCGAGGTTCCCCCACGCATAACCTCGCCCAACACTTGACAAAGGCTCTTACACCCACTCGTGGGTAAGACGCCCCACCATGTACCCAATTCAGCAGGGTTTATCAACATCATAAAGGGAACCATATTGCAGCCTTCCGACACGCTAGTGAGTTTTGACGTCAAGTCATTATTCACCAATGTACCGACAGACGAGGCTATCCTCGTAACCAAGTCGATACTCGAACATGATAGCACGCTCCCGGAACGAACCAGCCTAACGCCAGATCAAATCGTAGATCTACTTTCATTATGTGTGAACCACATACTTCCAATGGAGAGACTTACTATCAACAGTCTTTGGGCACTCCAATGGGATCCCCGATATCCCCGGTCCTAGCAAAACATCTTCATGGAAGATTTCGAACAGAAAGCACTCGAGACGGCACGATACAAACCCAAACTATGGCTTCGATACGTAGATGATACTTTCATCATTTGGCAGCACGGTTCCGACAAACTGAGTGACTTCCTCGGTCACCTCAACCAGCAACATCCGAGCATTCAATTCACCATGGAAACTGAGACATCCGACTCGTTGCCTTTCCTTGATGTACTCATTTCCAAACGGGTTGATGGTCTCACTTGGGCATTCGGCTTTACAGAAAACCCACACACACAGACCGCTACCTAAATGCTCGGTCGTTCCACCCACCATCCGTGAAATCCTCCGTGAATCGCACCCTACTTCTGAAGGGCACACACTATCAGTGATAAAGAGCACTTGCCATCCGAGTTGAAACATCTTAACGCCGTGTTAAGAGACAATGGGTACAGACCTGATAAGCTTAAGTTCCTCCCGAATAGGAACGCTCCACGATCCCTCTGACGCAACCGAAAAACCCATTTGCCGTGCTACCGTACATCGGCCACACTTCACACAAGATTCAGCGTATCCTGAGGGAAGCTGACATTAAGGTCTACTACCGGACTCGAAACAAGTTGGAAACGAAGTTAACCCACAAGGACAGACATGATCCCAGCCGTCAAGCTGGGGTCTCACTGAACCCTTGTACTTGTGGGAAAGTGTACATTGGCGAGACCGGCAGAGACCTTTACGACCAGGCTCAAGGAACACAAGGCCCACGGCCGCAGAGGGAATGTGACAAATCTGCGATCATCAAACACTCCACCGATTTGGACCATATCATTGACTGGCAGAATGCAAAGATCATAGCCCGGAAAAGCACGGGTACACACCTGTCGTATCAGAGAGGCTATTGAGATTCATAAACATGACACTGTCCCCCAGGACATCGGCTATTTCATCAGCAACATTTGGCATTCAATCCCTACCATCCACCAACACCCACACCCCACTGTCAACTGATACGCCTCAGCGAGCAGGCAACTCACACACAGCAGGCGGACACACACAAGAACAATGCCACGGTGGCAACCAATCACAACACATCACACAACAGTAGCACCAATCGGAACACTTCCCATTCTACATAATCCCAGCAATACTACTTAAGAGTTGCATCGGCACACCTCTTCATTCTCCTGAAGAAGATTAGAGCAGGCTAATCGAAACGTTGAGAATAACCCGTGAAGTCCCTATGGTTCTCCCTGAACCATATTAACCCGTGAAGTCCCCGTGGTTCTCCCTGAACCATATTTCTCACTTAGCGACAGTAGAGAAAAAACGAGTTGCCCGAAATTGGTTCTCCCTTGAACCTTTCTCACTTAACGAAGGTTGAGATACGAGTTGTGCGATACGGTTCTTTTCAGAACCTGTATCTCAGCTTCACGTTAGTTGAGATAAACACATGGTGTTACCGCAAACCGAAACGATATCGATATTCCACCATGCAAAGCCTCAAAACTTATATAAGCGTGTACATGTTAACATGTATCACTTTAAACAAAAACATATTTTTAAACACGCACACGCCGACCTATGGCCAGATACCGGGAGCTTTTTTGGCCTGAACTCCAGTGTCAAAACATTTCAAACCTGAACTCTAAAGATGGCAATTTAAGTTGGACCAATGCCATAATATGGTTAGAACATAGGCCTAATTTGTGCGTTAGCCATATATTATCGCGTAACTAAGAATTCGTCGCTTAAATCGACAAATCCTTAGTTACGCGAAGTACATGCAGAAATTCCTATTGCTAACCGTACAGTACGCTTAGGTACGACATTTTCTGCTGTTGGAAACGCCGATTTTTAAGTATAGAGCCATGAAATTACACCCAGATCGCTAATTAATTAATTACACAATCTCTTTGATATAAAATTGTATAACCTGATGCATTATCACACTGATATCTGGTCTCAAAATCTGGACAAGCGCCTCCATCTGTCCCTTGTAAGCATGTAAGTCCACCATCCAGAGTACATTGTGTAGAAAACACTGCACCAGTTTCATTAAAGGGTTGCTTGGTGTACTTCACTCGACACTCAATTGCTATTACTGAGCCTCCACATGGTAACTTAAAACAAGAAAGCGAAAGTAAAATTTTGAACAAAAATTTTCCACAATGTGAATGGTCATAATTTGTAAATGGTAATAATGTGCCACGAAGATCGAGAATAGGTGAGGGTGAGGTGAGGTTTTTTTGGGGAAATTTAGTTTGCAATCTTCAAAAGTGTATAAACTGTTTGCTGATGGGATAAGTTTCCCCTCACACTGCCTCACTTGGTAATTTCTTACTGCATCCTGCTCCCCCACAATCAAGAATCATTTTCAGTTAAAAAATATATATACTACTCAAAACAATTTAGGGAACACCGTTTTTTTAAACATCAAATAGGTTTGAAATGTTCCATGAACCGGGATTTTCATTTGCAACCCCCTCTCTCTTTCAGTAGTCATGTCATGAAATGTGTAATCACTACATGCATCCTTTATCATCTGTTTCATTGTGCAGTTGTTTCTCATCAATTTTGTGAAACATTGTGTTTATCTGAAATAAATGATCTTGCTTTAACTGAGATTATTCCGGTGTTCCCTAAATTGTTTTGAGTAGTATATATATTTCTTGTCCAGTGACTCTTCTTCCAGTAAAGTACATTTATCTTATAAGAGATAATAGCCGTACTGCTTGGTTTTCTTTATTTCTCTTTTGTAACCCTACCTTTAGTGGCCTTTAGGCATCTTGTATGAGTGCCATTCATAAACAAAACACCTTCAGTTATAAATATGAAGGTATTCAGAACTGAAGCAAACTCAAAGGACATTTTCAAATAAACAAATACGCATCACAATGAATTACACAGTACACACAAAGCTTACTTACATCGGTAGGCTTATTTTCAGTATCTTGGCCAGTAGATGAAACATCTTGGCTGTGCCAAGGCAACCAATAAGCATCTAAGATGGGAAAAGCAGTTTTATATTTTGTATAATGAATTATGTTTATCTGTACGGAAGATTTGTATAACTGGTATTACATTCCTTTATGGTTTTGAAATAATAACACCTAATGGAGAGTTTAACAATACTTCCTTCAATTAGTATTCGAGTGAAAATTTTCCCTTAATTTAAGATATAACGTGTTTGGACTGATTTGACGGTAACAAATAAATTTAAATGTTGAATTGCTATTTACTGGCGTTAAGAAAGTTATCATTTGAGACATTGAACGAAAATACTCCTCCAGATAGTTAATTAAAAATACAAATTAATAAAATGATGGGTCATCGTTTTAATCCTCACGAGGGCTTGCACGAGGGTATGTGCAGTTTCCGATTGGCCAGCGCGGCTCAGTGTCAATCAGAATCAAGCGCGTTTTTAATATCGCTTTTATACATGTTTCCGACATCAGAATTTCATAATTTTTTTGTTCGTTTAATAACGATATTATCTTTCAAACTTCGTTCACTTTTTAAATTCTATTTTTGGGGGGTCTTTTGAGACAACCACGGGTGATATATCTGTAATCCCTTTTTAACAAGGAAAATAGTACACTAATATTGATAAAAACACAGAATATGCATTTATAAAGAAAATGGTTTTTGGAAAGTCACTTTTTAATAAGATATTGAATTACTAGACATGTTATTCGTCTTTCAGCAAAACATACTTGCCTTTGAGTATGCAGTGCTATACACGTTGGTGGAGGGCAAAATTAAATCAATACTCGCCTTTGACGAAGTGACGAGGAACAGTCATAGTAGCAGCAAACATTTCGCTTATGCGATATTCAATGTTGATCATTCTCTGGTACTTAAAAGGGTAAGGCGGGTGAACACCATTCGGTTGGTAAATGAGTAATTTCAATATAAGCCACGCCTTTTTCACATGGAATGTTTTCAGAGTAATTCTGCTTACGTACATAAATGCATTGCCTACTTTCTTTTAGAATAAAGTGTTATATAGTTCACTGTGATGTATGTTTTGTAAAAGATTACATTTGTATTGAAATCGTTTCGTGAAGATGTTTAACCTTTGTAAGTATTCGCTCTGTACCCATTGTAGCGGTGAAGTTGCAGTCAGCGGTTGATGAGTGCAGTCGAGCGCCATGTCGAGCGCCATACCCCCTTCATCTATTGGCCTTCACACAAATGTTATATGCATTGATAGAACCACTGATCTCTAGTATTCACCTTATTCATGAGTTAGCTATATTATGTCTTATTCTCTGAATACAAGATATTGTGTACTTGTATACATGCTCATTATATATACCTGCCTAATTTTGTCTGTTTGGCAGGGGAAACCTCCTTTACAAATTTCATTGAATTTTATTAAAATTAATTGAAATATTATGTTAGGAATGCCATTATCATTGGAACTATCAGATTGAGTCTACAGAGTGTGGTCGTGAGAATTAATTACAGCATCACTTTTGTACTGATCGTCAATAAGGCGAATAGAGATTAGTGGGTAGAACTGTACTAAACTGATCTGTGGGTAAAACTGCAGGAAGGATCCACTGAAGTTTGAGACCATGTTTTATTTGTTAAATTTGTCAGCCATATGGGCCTATAGGTTTATATCACACTTACCTGCGTATGGTGCCTTCATTACCAAGAGCAGGACCTACAAGCATGAAGAAAATCAATATCATACTAAGCACGTAACATATTTTAAAATGTTCGTTATAGGCCTTGGGCCTACTAATGTTCGTTATAGGCCTCGGACCTACTAATGTTCGTTATAGACCTAGGGCCTACCAATGTTCGTTATAGACCTAGGGCCTACCAATGTTCGTTATAGGCCTAGGGCCTACTAATGTTCGTTATAGACCTAGGGCCTACCAATGTTCGTTATAGGCCTAGGACCTACTAATGTTCGTTAACGGCTCGATAACGGGAATGCTCTCCTCTACGGTCTCCCGCAGAATCAAATATCTCGTCTTCAGCACATACAAAACACAGCAGCTCGTGTTGTGACTTTGTCCAGAAAGTCATGCCATATCACGCCAATTTTGAAAGAACTGCACTGGCTTCCTGTTTCACAGAGAATTGTTTTTAAACTTATGCTAATCGTTCACAAATCTTTTAATAACATTGCTCCAATTTATATTTCTGAACTGCTTAAAGTCTACACTCCATCACGCAATTTGCGCTCCAGCAGCATGTCACTCCTAAAGGAACCAACTTCAAAACGGAACTGGGGTGATATGTCTTTTTCTGTCGCGACTCCGAGACTCTGGAATCATCTTCCAACTAAACTCAAATCTTGTCATAGTACAACTAGATTTAAGTCGATGCTTAAAACTCATCTTATGTCACAATTCTTCAAAGATGATGTATATTTGTAATTCCATTGTAGGTACATGTATCTCAGTACATAATTTTTCTCTATGCTATCATTGTATATTGTTTGTATTCATGTTTTTTCTTTGTTTCCGCGCATTGAGCGCCCAGCAGGGTGGATATGTGCGCGCTACAAATCTTTATTATTAGGTGTTCGAACGCGCAGCGCGAACACCTATTGTTTTTGTACTGTTTTTTTTTTTTTTTTTTTACTTCTTAATCTCAGTGGCGACTGTCCGGCAACAAAGGCATCCTTGCAAAGCATTTACAGCCTTCAAACTTAACACATGAACAGAACATAACAAGCTGACGAAACCGTTTTCTGTGACGTCATGATTACGTCATCAGGTGTCGAATTACGATAAAAGGTTTATTATTTAAAACGTTTGAATTACGTTGCATGAATAAATTAAACGTTGCATGAATAAATTAAAGATCGTTTTGCGCCGCAAGGCGCAATACGAGGCGCTAGTTTACACGCTAACAGCGTCGATCTCGATTGTACATGTAGATCCATTGCAACCAAATATCGTGTACTACACGATATTTGGTTACAATGGAGCTGCATGTACAATCGAGATCGACGCTATTTCCAATATGTGTTGCCCGTGGATCGCCAATACGGTCATAAAGAGTAAGTATCTTTTGATAGGTTACTTTTTGATAGGTTACTTTAAGTTACTTTTTGATAGGATTTCCTGTATTTATCTTCGTGTTTTTATACAAGAAAAAACATTTTTTAAGCTGTCCATTCGTCGTTGCATTGTGCCTGTTTAACTAACAATAACATGGCTAACGTTAGTTAGGCCATGGAGGAAGGAAACAGAATCTGTTTCCTTCCTCCATGGTTAGGCCTACATGAACATACTTTGGACAGTAAACAACTAACAAAATATGAACAGATGTCACCAAAATGTATTTAGAATATAAATAAGGATAGGAAAATTCAGTTAAGGTTATGGTAATTTTTAGTAGAAATTTTATGCCATATATTTTGTAATTTTTGTTTTCTCCAAAAATCTTCAGTTTGTGCACAAATTAAATAGGTAGCCTAGTGATTGTTTAGTGCACTTTTCCTTAATTGTGTACCCTTCTCAGATACAAAACTTACATAGACAATTATTTCTCAGGAAAAATGCACAATATTCATGACACAATACATGTACTTGTAGGTATTGCTCCTGAGGCCTCTCTCACTAGACATCTCTCACTATCACATGGAATTATAAGTATAGTGAGTATATGTGACTCGGCAATTTCTTAAATACCTTTCTCTTTTGATGTGAGTTTCATGCGAGAACATTTCTTTAATTTATTACACATTGTCAAGAATAATTGTGCAATTTTGAAAACAAATCAATGCCATTTTAAATTTTAATGGTCCAGCTACTCCAAAAGTATACACTATTTTCCCCATTCACATAAATTAGAACTTATCTGAATTTTCAAATACTTTATTCTTGGTCCATGTACTCATAACACCTTCCTATTATTTTTTACAGCATGTTCACTGTGACATATTATTTTCCTCATTCACATAATTAGAACTTCTCTGAAATTTCTCTACAATGATAGACCAAAGAATGTAAAAAAAAAAAGAATAAAAAAAACCACAAATGTGTTGGTTCATCACCAGTGGCAGGACATGCCATCACCAAGAACTTGGGGAAGGGGGCAGACATTTTTCATGCGAGAACATTTCTTTAATTTATTACACATTGTCAAGAATAATTGTGTGCAATTTTGAAAACAAACCAATGCCATTTTCAATTTTAATGGTCCAGCTACTCCAAAATTATACACTATTTTCCCCATCCACATAAATTAGAACTTATCTGAATTTTCAAATACTTTATTCTTGGTCCATGTACTTATAACACCTTCCTATTATTTTTTTTACAGCATGTTCACTGTGACATATTATTTTCCTCATTCACATAAATTAGAACTTCTCTGAAATTTCTCTGCAATGATAAACCAAAGAATGTAAAAAAAAAGAATAAAAAAACCCAAATGTGTTGGTTCATCACCAGTGGCAGGACATGCCATCACCAAGAACTTGGGGGAGGGGGCAGACATTTTATTCAAAAAATACAAATACCAATGACATACAGAGAGTACATTTATTATAAATGCAGATTGATTCTGTTTTCTTGTCAACAAAGGATGGGTTCATTTACACTGAAGTAAATTTACTTGTTACATGTGTCAGATCATGTACACTCATTTCTAGATTGGTTACAAGTAGGTTAAACAGGTCAACAAAGTGGGGGAAGGAAATGTGTAACCACAAAAGTCAAATCATAAAACCCAACAGACAGTTAAAATAAATATGTATTTCATTGTTTTATTAGCAATTACAAGCACCCATACAACTCTTTGGTTATTTCAATGTCTAACAATTTATGTACAAAATGGCATCTGATCTTTAGGTTGTAATTCTGTAGTATGGATGCAGCTACAGACATTTTGCCAATCATGTGTACAACCTTGAAAATGTAAAAATCAATGTAGAATTTGTTTTCAAATTTTATAAACATTTTTTTTTGTTATTTGCAGTATAGGTGGAAACAAAGACAGGTTAACATGTCACAATAAGGAGATGCTTGATTACAGTGTGACTATCATTGTCAATTTATCATTATATTTTTGTTATAAACTTAACCTGAAAGTGAAGTATATTATAAATAAAGACTAAATTTATTTTTGTACAAGAATTAATACCAAGAGATAAATACCAATGTTGGCTTCATTTAAATCTAAAATTGAAAGTTTTTTCCATAAACAAAGTGAAAAGGGCAACCAATTATCAGATTTGATCTGGTGGATATATATTCCGTTTTCTTGTCAACAAAGGATCATGGTTGGGTTCATTTACACTGAAGTCATTTTACTTGTTACATGTGTAAGACCATGTACACTCATTTCTAGATTGGTTACAAGTAGGTTAAACAGGTCAACAAAGTGGTTTCAATTGATTGTGGGGAGGGAAGTGTGTAACCACAAAAGTCAAGTCATGAAATCCAACAGAGAGTTAAAATAAATATGTATTTCATTGCTGTATTAGCAATTTACAAGCACTCATACAACTATTTGATTATTTCAATGTCTAACAATTTATGTACAAAATGGCATCTGATCTTTAGGTTGTAATTCTGTAGTATTGATGCAGCTACAGACATTTTGCCAATCATGTGTACAACCTTGAAAATGTAAAAATCAATGTAGAATTTGTTTTTAAATTTTATACATTATTTTTAAATTATTTGCAGTACAGGTGTAAACAAAGACAGTTTATAAGCATGTCACAATAAGGAGATGCTTGATTACAGTGTCACTATCATGTCAATTGATCATTATATATTTTGTTATAAACTTTACCTGAAAGTAAATAAAGTATAAATTTATTTTATACAAGACTTAATACCAAGAGATAAATACCAATGTTGGCTTTATTTAAATCTAAAATTGAAAAGTTTTCCATAAACAAAGTGAAAAGGGCAACCAATTATCAGATTTGATCCAGTGGATATAATTACATTTAATTTTGTTTAAATTGGGAATTATTTACTTTTGACAAAAACTCTTCTGCGGGGCAGTGGAAGATAGAAAGCACGGATGCAAGCTTTCTTCCAACTTTATCATGTAGTAGTGATAAGCTTTGTTTTCTAATGAAAGCCTAATTAGCTGAAGGAAAGTAAAGGGAAATATTTATATGGTCTTCCCTGCTTCAGTGTCTTCAGTAACCCCTATTTGCCCCAAACAATTTAACCCACACTTCCTGCTCTTTGAATTTGCAGCCAAGTTTAATCCAGTTACTATACATGTAGTTCCCTTCTATCCTAAATCAACTTTGTGACTTTATGCCTATAATAACGTTGAATAGGTTGATCTGGCTACCTACAACCCTGGCAAACTATTTTTATATGAGTGATTTTTAATGTTGATTTATCATCTAGCATGGTTTTGGAAAAGCATGTGTTGG
Organism: Zoroaster sp. YZ-2022; assembly: GCA_029582265.1. Lineage (NCBI taxonomy): Eukaryota > Metazoa > Echinodermata > Asteroidea > Forcipulatida > Zoroasteridae > Zoroaster > Zoroaster sp. YZ-2022. The sequence continues at coordinate 19,009,847 of CM055825.1, read as the reverse complement.
GCTAGTGTCAATATTTGAAATAAAAAACATTGTGTTCCAAGTCACACTTGTTAATTTCTAATTTACTGCTTAAATCTCACAACATTTCCAAGTTCAACAGCCAATATCTCAAGAACTAAATGACCTATTAGAAAACAAAAAACACAATTGAATTCCTTACATTAATAGCTTGTAATTCTTGTGATTCTTGAGTTACCATAAATGCTTGCCAATGGTCTAAGTAGTGGCACACAAAGTAACGATTTTATTAATTTTAAAAGGTCATTTCTCATAGCTTCAATTTAATGTATAAGTTGACTTATATGTTATTTTTTCATAATCATGAGGAGGTCATATATAACTTTCAAACCACCTAATGTGACCTTTACTTCCTGTCCAAACAGGAAGTTCAAATTCAACACATTCTAACGCAAAATTGATATGTCTTTTGAATATGAAATTGATATTGTTATTATAAAAGATGCCAAACCCTTGGAAAATATGATATTGACATCATCAATGATAATTTGATTGAACCGGAAGTAGACTCGAACACCGTGTGTTTGTTCTAACAAACACTTAAGCTCTAGTTATTATTATTATTGTTATAGGGCCTACTAATGTTCGTTATAGGCCTAGGGCCTACTAATGTTCGTTATAGACCTAGGGCCTACAAATGTTCGTTATAGGCCTAGGGCCTACTAATGTTCGTTAACGGCTCGATAACGGGAATGCTTTCCTGTACGGTCTCCCGCAGAATCAAATATATCGTCTTCAGCACATACAAAACACAGCAGCTCGTGTTGTGACTTTGTCCAGAAAGTCATGCCATATCACGCCAATTTTGAAAGAACTGCACTGGCTTCCTGTTTCACAGAGAATTGTTTTTAAACTTATGCTAATCGTTCACAAATCTGTTAATTACATTGCTCCAATTTATATTTCTGAACTGCTTAAAGTCTACACTCCATCACGCAATTTGCGCTCCAGCACCATGTCACTCCTAAAGGAACCAACTTCAAAACGGAACTGGGGTGATATGTCTTTTTCTGTCGCGACTCCGAGACTCTGGAATCATCTTCCAACTAAACTCAAATCTTGTCATAGTACAACTAGATTTAAGTCGATGCTTAAACTCATCTTATGTCACAATTCTTCAAAGATGATGTATATTTGTAATTCCATTGTAGGTACATGTATCTCAGTACATAATTTTTCTCTATGCTATCATTGTATATTGTTTGTATTCATGTTTTTTCTTTGTTTCCGCGCATTGAGCGCCCAGCAGGGTGGATATGTGCGCGCTACAAATCTTTATTATTAGGTGTTCGAGAGCGCAGCGCGAACACCTATTGTTTTTGTACTGTTTTTTTTTTTACTTCTCCTTCTTCTCAGTGGCGATCTGTCCGGTAACAAAGGCATCCTTGCTAAGCATATACAGCCTTCAAACTTAACACATAAACAGAACATATCAAGCAGACGAAACCGTTTTCTGTGACGTCATGATTACGTCATCAGGTGTCGAATTACGCTAAATCAAAGTTTAATATTTCGAAAAATCATATCTCATGAACCACAAAAGATATTTTCACAATCTTTGCAACATCTGAAAGATCTTGAATTATGTAATTTTTTGTTTTTAGACCTGATCCCAATCTGACCTTTCCTTCCGATCAAAACCGGAAGTTGAAAATTTCAAAATTTCAAAAAATCATATCTCATGAACCATATAAGATATTTTCACAATCTTTTTATTATCTTAAAGATCTTGAACGATGTCACATTTCGTTTTCGGACGTGATCCCAATCTGACCTTTCCTTCCGGTCGAAACCGGAAGGTTAATGAAACAATATGCTGAATTACTATTCCCTGTATGTACGAATAGACATATCGCGTGTGCACAGAATACGTACACACAGCAATATACGGAGTTTAATATTGGCCTACAACGTAAAGGCCTTGTCACACGGGGCAATTTTCGGGCAATTTTCAGGCAATAAAAGTTGCTGGCAATGAGATTGCTCGGAGATTGCCCTGTGTAACATTCATGCAATCCAGTGGCAATGAGTAGACTAGCTGGCTTTCTACTTTGAGGCAATCTGTCGAGGCAATCTCCAATCACATTGCGTATCAGTGATCACGTGACATTTTATCACAAGCAAAACATTTTCAGCGGCGGCCATTTAATTCTCGTTTACATGAAAAAATACTGAGGAATTTTGCCGTTCTTATTAACTCCAAAGCAAAATACAAGAAAATAAAATGGGTTACCGAGAAAGAGGAAAATATAATTGCATTATTAAGAGGTAAGTACTAAAGTAGACATTATTTAGAGGTTTATTGGCCTAGAATGTGCGTTTGTAAAGTAGGCCTATCGTAAACATAATTATTGCATGCACAATCCAATGGAGGTTCGTGACGGACGAAACTGTTGTACTGCATCTATTTCATGATTTCGTAAAAACTATACTGAGTCTACTCTTTCGCTGTTTTTGCAGTGTACCTACATGATTTTAAGTTTGCATTTTAACTAAGGATGACTGAGCATGGATAGATTATTGTCCAGAAAAAAGTTTAAAAACTGCCATGCAGTCAAAGTCAAAAGAGCATCGTAACTCGCCTACATATAATGTACAGTACATGATATACATGTATGCAAATCCATGTAAATATATACATGTTCGTGTGTTGTTGTCTCTTCTGCAATTCTGCATGTTCTTCGTGTCAGCGAAATATATCCCTAACTCAACCTAAAGAGATGCTTTTACTTGATTAGTCTGCTAGTTGTAGCCACAAAATTGTCATAGGGGCACCTGTTTTTCTGAGCTAGGTTACATTTGTTGTTTTGTTATTATTAAGCATAAAAAGTCTGTCCCTCTGCTTTAAAGAAAGGTCAGGTCTTATAACATAAAAAAAAGATGAAGAGCCTGCATAAAAAAAGAAAACTAATAAATGAAGAAAAAGCTGCAGAGGGATGAGTTAATATGAGTTTTAATTGGAAAATAAACATGCAGGTGTGTTGGTGAACAACATGTGTACACCAATTATAGAGGGCATTCTCTTACTGAAGTAATACATGTTGGCCTTTCCCCATTCAGAATTTATTTTTTCACAGAATCATTTGAACATTTATTTATATTTTGTATTTTAGCTCTCCAGTATGCCGAGTAATTGGAATTAGATGCAATGGCTGGCATCAGTGAGAATCAGTTCAACAGCCTAGAAAGCATCTAAAACACAAGCCCCAAGGTAACCAATAAATCTGTGGTACAATTATTGTAAATGTGTGTGTGTGTGTGTGGATGATTGCATTCCTCCTGACTGCCCTATGATCACTCACATGACCCCACCAACCTACATTGAAGATTGTGATGTTTATTTTCAAAAAGCAATTCTTTTTAAACTTTATCCACAATGTTGTATTCTTTCCCAGTGAAAACAGGTCAACTCGTATGCGTGCCAACTCGTACTATTACCAACTCATACTCATTTTGGTCAACTCGAATCGTAAAAATATTTATTACTGAATATTTACTGGCATGTGTACGGGTTGACATCCGGTTAATTTAGCTACACTATAGTGTCTATAGTTCCTCATAATACTAGTAGTGCTTATGTCTTGTGTGGTGATGGATGCATTGCAGTTTACTTGATACTAGCACTTAATTTTCTCACTAAAGTAGTCCAGAAACAAATATCAGCACATTTATTGAGATAATGAAACAGTCACATCATGGAGGAAGGAAGACGTCACATGTAACTTTCTATTCCATTGTAAAACCCCTAACTTAAAGGCATTGTTCTGAAGGGATCATTTTTCTAAAGTTGCATAAGTTTTCTGAAGTTACATCAATCCATCATCCTAATAACATATGAGGGCATTCTAAGTTATGTGTGTTTGTTAGCATGACCCATTATTCTTCGTCCCTCTTTGAAAACATTTAATATTGTTTTTACATGATTAGTTTATATTTCAGATCATCGGTATCCATTTGTGCTACTGCTACAAGGTGTGTCAGAGTCTGTGTAACTTTGTGATCCAATGGCCAGCATTTGAAGTTTATCCATTCATCAAAGGAGTTAATGTATGATTCAAATTATTTTATATGGACTTATCCTATCTGTGGCAGTCTTTACCCTCAAGAGAATTGATTTTAGGACCTCAAGACATATCTAGGTCTTTTCTAGGAATTTCTTTAACATGTTAGAACAAAAATAGTACTGAGGAATTCCTATTATTTTTGGACTGGACCCAAACATCCTCACAAATGTAGTTATTTAAGCAATATCTGTTGGGTGATCTAGTAAAATGTATATTGCCGACAGTGAATCCCTGGCAGTTGGGCCATATAAACATAGTAAACATAACCCCCAATCTTCATTGCATGGGTGTGTCAGCCTTGGAATACCTTTTGCCAGATCACCCAATTAAAGCACTAGTATAAGGGGCCCCCTTATACTTGTATTGCTTGTTTGCCCCTCCCCTTCCTAGTTCTTGGATTCTATAGTGCTGCAATGATAGACCAAAGAATTTTAGAAAACAAATGTATTGGTTCATCACCAGTGGCAGTACATGCCATCACTAAGAACTTGGGGAGGGGAATACATTTTTCAAAATTACCGATTCCAATGACAACCCCTGAATGTCACCCATTCTGAACTCACTAAATCGTACATACAGAGTGTACATTTATTTTAAATACAGATTGTTTTTGTTTTCTTGTCAACAAAGGATCATGGGTTGGGTTCATTTACACTGAAGTCATTTCACTTGTTGCATGTGTAAGACCATGTACACTCATTTCTAGATTGGGTTACAAGTAGGTTAAACAGGTCAACAAAGTGGTTTCAATTGATTGTGGGGAGGAAATGTGGAACCACAAAAGTCAAGTCATGAAACCCAACAGACAGTTAAAATAAATATGTATTTCATTGTTTTATTAGCAATTTACAAGCACCCATACAACTCTTTGATTATTTCAGTGTCTAACAATTTATGTAAAAATGGCATCTGATCTTTAGGTTGTAAATCTGTAGTATGGACAGACATTTTGCCAATCATGTGTACACCTTGAAAATGTAAAATCAATGTAAATTTGTTTTCAAATTTTATAAATTATTTTGTAATTATTTGCAGATTAGGTGAAAACAAAGACAATTTATAAGCATGTCACAATAAGGAGATGTTGATTACAGTGTCACTATCATTGTCAATTTATCATTACACTTTTTTTTTTATAAACTTGACCTGAAAGTGAAGTATATTATAAATAAAGATCACTCTCAGTATAAAAACATACAGTCCATCAATTAAATAAATTTTTATACAAGACTTAATACCAATGTTGGCTTCATTTAAATCTAGAATTGAAAGGTTTTTCCATAAAAATCAAAAGGGCAAGCAATTATCAAATTTGATCTAGTGGATATAATTACATTTAATTTTGTTTGAATTGGGAATATTTACTTTTTGTGGGGGCAGGGGAAGATGGAAAGCACGGATGCAAGCTTTCTTCCAACTTTATCATGTAGTAGTTATAAGCTTGTTTTCTAATGAAAGGCTAATTAGCTGATATCCATACAAGCAACCCCCAGCCAATTTTAATCCAGTTACTATACATGTAGTCCTTCTACGCTAAATAAACTTTGTGACTTTATGCCCATAATAATGCTGAATAGGTTGATCTGGCTGCCTACAACCCTGGCAAACTATTTTCATATGAGTGATTTTAATGTTGATTTATCATCGAGCATGGTTTTGAAAAGTATGTGTGGCTAGTGTCAATATTTAAAATAAAAAACAGTGTTCCAAGTCACACTTGTTAATTTCTAATTTATTGCTTAAATCTCACAACTTTTTCAAGTTCAACAGCCAATATCTCAAGAACTAAATGACATATTAGAAAACAAAAAACAATTGAATTCCTTACATTAATAGCTTGTAATTCTTGTGAAATGACTTATCATAAATGCTTTGCCAATGGTCCAATTAGTGGCACACGAAGTAACGATTTTACAAATTTTAAAGGTCATATCTCATAGCTTTAATTTGATGTATAAGTTGACAATTTTTTTCTTCTTCATAATCATGAGGTCATATATGACCTTCAAACCACCTAATCTGACCTTTACTTCCTGTCCAAACAGTAAGTTCAAATTCAACACATTCTAACGCAAAATTGATATGTCTTTTGAATATGAAATTGATAGTTATTATACAAGATGACAAACCCTTGCACAATATAATATTTACATAATCGTTGAAAATTTGATTGAACCGGAAGTGGACTCGAACACCGTGTGTTTGTTCTAACAAACACTTAAGCTCTAGTTATTATTATTATTGTTATAGGGCCTACTAATGTTCGTTATAGGCCTAGGGCCTACTAATGTTCGTTATAGACCTAGGGCCTACCAATGTTCGTTATAGGCCTAGGACCTACTAATGTTCGTTAACGGCTCGATAACGGGAATGCTCTCCTGTATGGTCTCCCGCAGAATCAAATATCTCGTCTTCAGCACATACAAAACACAGCAGCTCGTGTTGTGACTTTGTCCAGAAAGTCATGCCATATCACGCCAATTTTGAAAGAACTGCACTGGCTTCCTGTTTCACAGAGAATTGTTTTTAAACTTATGCTAATCGTTCACAAATCTGTTAATTACATTGCTCCAATTTATATTTCTGAACTGCTTAAAGTCTACACTCCATCACGCAATTTGCGCTCAGCAGCATGTCACTCCTAAAGGAAACCAACTTCAAAACGGAACTGGGGTGATATGTCTTTTCTGTCATGACTCCGAGACTCTGGAATCATCTTCCAACTAAACTCAAATCTTGTCATAGTACAACTAGATTTAAGTCGATGCTTAAAACTCATCTTATGTCACAAATTCTTCAAAGATGATGTATATTTGTAATTCCATTGTGGGTACATATCTCAGTACATAATTTTTCTCTATGCTATCATTGTATATTGTTTGTATTCATGTTTTTTCTTTGTTTCCGCGCCTTGAGCGCCCAGCAGGGTGGATATGTGCGCGCTACAAATCTTTATTATTATTATTATTATTGTTATAGGGCCTACTAATGTTCGTTATAGGCCTAGGGCCTACTAATGTTCGTTATAGACCTAGGGCCTACAAATGTTCGTTATAGGCCTAGGGCCTACTAATGTTCGTTATAGACCTAGGGCCTACAAATGTTCGTTATAGGCCTAGGGCCTACTAATGTTCGTTATAGACCTAGGGCCTACCAATGTTCGTTATAGGCCTAGGACCTACTAATGTTCGTTAACGGCTCGATAACGGGAATGCTCTCCTCTACGGTCTCCCGCAGAATCAAATATCTCGTCTTCAGCACATACAAAACACAGCAGCTCGTGTTGTGACTTTGTCCAGAAAGTCATGCCATATCACGCCAATTTTGAAAGAACTGCACTGGCTTCCTGTTTCACAGAGAATTGTTTTTAAACTTATGCTAATCGTTCACAAATCTTTTAATAACATTGCTCCAATTTATATTTCTTGAACTGCTTAAAGTCCCCCATCAC
>CM055825.1:18973921-19001814 GCA_029582265.1 Zoroaster sp. YZ-2022 | reverse complement strand
ACGGGTATTACACAGCCCGAAAGGTATGACCTCAAACTGGTACAAGCCACAATGTGTATACAGTAGTAAACGCCGTCTTTTCGTTGTGTTCATCTGCTATCGGAACCTGTCAATACCCGGAGGCCAGATCTAGTGTGGTGAAGCACACTCAGAGAGTTAAGTTATGTAAACAAAAATTAATTTAAGTAAAAACACAGTGAAAATAATATAGATCTATTTTGCCATGCTGTCCCGTCACATCGGTCCGGTTTAATCGACGGTCTTTCTTTGGACCGCTCGACATTCTTGGTTTTCACTTGTATTAAGAAATTGTTTGGGTCTTTCTCGCTGACAACCAATGGTATCTGGTCTCGTACAGAAAGTGCCAGGCTGGATCCATGATGGCCAAGCAACGTTTCTGGGTATTGGTGTAGAACCGTTGTTTTATGTGATGATTGTCTCAAATCATTGTTGGGATGGCATACTGGCTTTGGTTGGCTTCAAATGGCTGCGTGGTTCTTGGCGAGTTCCGGGCGGCACCCTGTGTCTCCGGCCGGCTCATAGACACAGTAATGGTTATCTGTTGGTGTTGGTGTCTTACTGTGCCTCGGTATACACCACTGACACTTCAAGGCTCCGTATACGACCTTTTTGAGCTGCTCTGGCTACTGTCTTCCCGGGCAGGCTCTAATTATAAACAAATCCCACCGCTGCCACCAATGTAACGTGGAGCCGGGGCGGTCTAAGGATTTTTTTGGTCGTTCTTTCAGGTTTCCTATCTTTCTAATGGAACAGCTTCAGATACATGCAATGAAAGGAAATGACTAACGATTTGAATAAGACGAACAAGTACATGTAAATGATTATAAAAACACTCGGATTTGTTCTATAATTTCCTTTAATTCCGATAATTTATCTTTGAATAAACTCTGGCTGAAATCACTGACCTGATTCTCTGGTTATACAATTCCAAACACACTGCAGATTGCAGCCGCCTAGCCTGATCAATGCACACTCTGACTATGCCAAACAACAACTCACAACTTTCCTGCTCGCTAGGCGCTGCACATGTGCGTGTGCCAGGAAATTGCACGCGTCACACACATGCGCACAGACGCACATAAATGTACCGCAACATATAAAATTAAACTCATTATTTTTAAAGAAAATTCCACGGAACATAAAATTAAATGAATACAACATTTATTCATGGGATTTTTGTAACTGCCAAAATCGACAGTTCTACTAGACATGGACAAAGCCAGGATGGAGCCATTATTGCGCAATCACGGTAAGGCGGCACAACTAAGCGACAGGTATGAACATACGTGTTTTATGTACGCACATAATGCATAGAAATGTACATACATTATTCGGCGGGCGGACTGCAAAATAAGTTCCTGACAGCTTAACACTAAATTCCAATCACTATCCGTCTCCGTCTCACTTGAGTTTGTCTCATTTTAGATTCTGTGTAGTGTCATCGATCGTGAGCCCATTGCTAAGATCTAGATCAGACATCCCACCTCGTCCCCATCCACTCACAAAGCATACTGTCAAAATCATTGGTCATCATGAATGAGGTTGAGATTGACCTACCTAGCTTACTGAAGAAGGGCCAAAAGTCACGAAGATTGACGTACAATTAAATGTGAATATTGACATACAAATTTGACGTACAATCTGACGTGGATATTGACATATAATTTGACGTCAATATTGGATGTACAATTTCGCGACTTTAGAGCCAAAGTCGTGAATATTTACGTATGGTGTTCACAAAAGTATTTACGGTCTTAAATGTCCCTCCAGAGTCACAATAGATATCGGGGATTTAAATAATTTGAGGATTGGACAGAGGATTTGAAGGATTTTGAAGGACTAGAAAATTTGAGAAGTGTACACAAATGAGTGTACTGCATAATCAAAATGTGAGGATAAGTGTGACCCGCTCCGGCAAAACCAGAAACTTCTTGGTATTTGCCATAATGCGTAACAGTCATAAAACGGAAAAAACTGACGCCAGGGACCAGTTTTAGGGACCAGTTTTCATGTCACCACATAGAGCATTTTCTCTAGATTAGATGGAAAAAGAAAAATCATGAAACGTTGTTGGGAACATTGTTAATTTTCACGATAAATTTGGGAGGTCACTTTTGAAAATTGGGTCCAAATTTAGGGTTTTGCCAGAGCCAGTCACAGGTATCATGTTCATCTCTCGATAACTGAGGACCACACGCCCCACCTCACTAGGGACACACCTCCCTACCAACCAAGGGATCGCCCGCCGCAGCGTCTCCTAAAACAAAGAAAAAATCACATTAATCTAGTCTTACCAACTGCGTATCTTAAATTTACAGGTTTGATACTATCAGCAAAGAAACGAATGGCTGCCTTCTCTTTGCTGCTACTAACATCTAAAACCGTCAGGTCAAGTCTAATCGACAACCCGTCTGAATTCGTAAGTGGACCGGCGATGTTCAAGGGAGTGTCGTCGGCCTGTGTGTGGTATGTTCGGCACGTTGTTATGCCAGGTGTTGTAGACACTGAAATGTTAATGGTAACAATAAACAGTAACTTGGCATTGAGCTTCAACAATTTACACGTTTTTAATATTACACCAATCTAGGCTTAGCCGTAGTCCTAGCCCACCTGGAAATCGCCGTCACGCACCTGTATAAAAACAAATAGCGTGACCGATATTGTAACATTGTTATTGAAAGGCGTGACCCCATTGTTTAATCCGTGCCGGTTGATTGACATGTTGGATAAGTGTTTTATCTGAAATATAATCCATATACTTACTTGATGTGAAATGGATGATGGTACTAAACATTCAGATACATTATTTAGTCTGACATGCAATATTGTTCAATAATTACTTTTTAAAGTGGATCACAGCATTGATATATTTTCCAAAAAATCCATACAAACAACTCTAAATGAATTTTCACTATTTTCTCGCTAACGACACAACAAAGTATGGCAAAAGTTCACAAATATCAAAAAAAAAAAAAAAAAAAAAAAAAAAAAAAGGAATGCATTTAAATTTTACCAATGGTGTACAATTCGTTTAACAATATTTTCTATATTTCCATTCAAGCAACAAAAGTCAAATTTATTCTGTGTTCAACATAAAGGTTTTAACATCATCGTCAGTGGGCAGCCCCTTTTCCAAAAACACTATAAATTAAAATTAGCCTTTTCGCTGTACATGTTTATGTCATAGCGAGGGTATACAGAAATTAATGTACATTCATATTTCAATGAGTTATTTGTTAAACCCATTTTTATATTAATGTTTAATTGTTTAATTTTGTAAGGTGCATTTGATAATATATGGCAGTATGTTATTGTTATTTTAAAAACTTTCCAAGAGTATATTTGTTTCTGTAAAAATACCTTGGATTCAGTTCACTCGTCGCTTCCAAGACAAAACAATATTTACAGTACGTATGCTACATAGACAGTTCAAAGTTTGAGATACACAGAAGGTTTACAAAATAATTGATTAAATTTTGCCAGGTGTAGTTTTTTCACAGACACTCGGAAAGCACTGAGTATACAGTGCTATACACACGTCGGTGTAGGGCAAAATTAAATCAATTGTTTATCTCCCGACGCAAGAATTTCACCAACCTATATGTTTACAAAATGATTACTATACCTTCATGTATTTCTTCATGGAAATCTTCATGCAATTCTTCGTCAAAGTAAGAGCATCCGATGGATGGACGCAGTGCAGATTTGTCATCAGAATACACAGCCGAGTTGAGCTGACAACGCTTATCATTGCAGTAATTGAACGACTTGCATGCATCGTCGTGCAGACAGAAGACTGCACACGTCACGTATGAACGAGCTGTTATATTTTGGTATATGTTCCCAATCAGAACATAGTTTTGTATAGGGCCCTGGTGGAATAGATGTGTGTTACCTTTCCTCATGTTGTATTCACGAGATGTGGCTGGACACACATTTTTCAAATCATCGCAAGAAATCGCTGTTGCGATTATTGTAGCCAAAAGCGTAATAGCGCAAATAATAGCAGTCATTGTTGTGATATTTAATGTAATATCTCTACATAAAATCGTAATAATGTTCTTGGTGAATTCAATTTCAGAGGTTAAGCTGTCGGTGTTCTCTTTCGATCTGCAATAAGACAATTAAAATTCACGATTAAGCATAATACATAGGATAAATTGAGAAGATACGGATCTTTTAGGTAAAACGGATCCGTTGTTACGTTTTTCCCTATTCCGTTATACTGTATGTAGACCCCCTGGATTGACCTTTGTACCCTAGTGAATTCTTTCTGACTATAAATGATATAAATTAACACAATAAGGCAAAACATATCAAGGGATCCGTTTTTACCTAAAGGGTCCGTATTCCCTTAGTTACCCATCATCGAAATCACTTTAATTTCCTACAAAAATACATACTAGTATTTATTTTATAGGCAAACATACAAACAAAACATTTCCACGATCCTTGTGCGTCACCACCATATACTCCATACGTTTTCTGTCCTTTTTTTGTGTCGCTATGCCAAATTGCCAAACAAAAATCCGAGTATCCCTTTCGGGGTCATCTTACATAAGAGATTTGTTCCCCTTTGCAGTATTTCCACGTCATTCTTTCACCTTACTTACTTTCTTTCTTGTACCAATTGATGAACTTGGATCTTTCATCAACAGCTTGCGACTGGTCCTGATGAAACTTAACTTATTATTGATATCGGACTTGATCCCAAATACCAGAATTTCACTATTATAAAGCCCGATGTCTTAGTAAGTTCGTGTTTGATGAGACCATGGTAAATTATGAAAACTGAGGTAATGATGGATAACACTAAGGCGAATTAAGAATGTTTGAGGTAGCCGAGGATAACACTGGCGAATAAAAAGGCTGAAACAATGGTTGATAACATTGATGCAAACTAGGGAGGCTTCATACAACATTGGATAACAGTTGAAGGTTGAGGTCACAATTGATAACCCTGGTTAATAAGAAGGCAGCGGTTGATAACTCCGATGTGAAAAAAGGAAGGGTATGTCAAAAGTGGATAACACTGAGCCATATAAGAATGGTTTGGGGTAACAATGGAAAACATTGACGAATAAGACGATGGGTCAACAGTGATAACATTGACAACAACTAGGGAGGCTTGATTCGATGGTCGATAACACTGAGGTGAAAGTAGGTATTGCACTGTGACAAATTAGAGAGGCTTGATGCGACAAATCTTACAGTAAACAATTTGTTTTCTCAAAATAATGTTAGAAATCGTATTTGCTTATTTTTTTAAAGGAGATATCACTTCCCACCAGGGTGTAGAAGTAGACCTTGGCACAGGGTGGAGGATCGGAATGATATGATTGATAGGTTGTGTCTCGGTGGTACATGTTCAACAGAACTGACTGACTCTTCCGTCCCTGACTAAAGAACACTTACACCCTCGTGTGATTGCTATTGGATGTTTTGTCTCGTAATGAGAAATTCAATCAATTCCGCCACTTGATAATGTGCAGAAGAGTCTTACGTTTCCGCTTCACAGTAGCATCACCTCAAAACTGCCACGTGGATTTGTCACAACCATTATGTAAGGTGTGATAAAAGTCTTGACATTAATTTATTAATTTGTGTTTTCAAACCATTACACTGCTGACTACTTTGAGAAGAACGGGTTTTATTATGTGACAGATAGAAAAACAAACCCTTTAAGTTGATTTTTTTGAATAATTGTAAATAACTTTGTCTCGAGCGCCCTGTACCGGCTGCAGGAATGTAAAATATCAAGGATTAGTGTAAACCTCGTTGTCGATCAAGACTGACAACACTCTAACGCTATTTTATTTCCGACAGGTATGATCCTTTTCAATTTATTTTGTATTTATGGTTTACTTAGATAAAAATTGTCTAAAGTTTATAATTATTATCTTAGTTTACTTATCATTTGCATTTTTTTTTTAATTTTTAAGTCGGAATCTGAAAGTGCCGACATTCCTTGAGAAAGCAATTTAAATAATCAATTTCCTCATTGTTAAGCAATATCCGAAATGAGATTTAGAAATAACAAGCATTACCGTATATTAAGCAAAACTAGAACTTGTTCTTTGGTAACAAACACACGATGTTCGGGTTGGAGGCTATATGAGCGGTCTATCGGGTCATTTGAAGGTCATATATCTGACACAATAATTCGTCCTCATGATCATGAACAAAATAACATTAGCATATGTTTTGGTTCAGGAGGTATGATTACATCATTACGGGTTACTCTCATCCAGCGGTTTCCGATTTGCTTCTTGTTCCACTCGGAAAAAAAGGCACATCCTTCAGGATGTGTAACGTTGTTTACATTGTAAATAAACTTATCAGATAGTGAGTAAAATCCTGTCTGGGCTTCATTATTTATTCTTAGCTGACTAAGAGTTTTCAGAGGGAAATAAACACAAGAAGCTGTTGAAATACATCCCTACTATATGAATATTGAAAGTATTGGTATACATTTATGCACATGTTGTATATCGCACTCAACCAATTTGTATTGGAAAAAAAGGAAACTTTAACAGACTGAATGGATGAATTCTCTATAGCAACAAAACTGTTTTTTTCTGTACAAAGCAACAAAACAAGACTTACCATATTATTTTGTTTTATCATATGATGGATACTGTTTGAATTCAATTTTTATATTTCTTTTATTGTACGTTTTTCGATTTATCAATTGATGTAATGGTTGCCCATGGTAACTGGCTCGCTTTATGGTATTTTGATTGTATTATATAATTTATATCACCAGTTGAATGGATTGTAATTATTACTGGTATTTTCATCAATAAGCAAGACTGTAGTGCTCCAAGAAGCTCCATTACTGGAATTAAAAATTAATTAATTACATTATATTATATTCTGGTGGTGATTTGAAACCATTATGGCAACTAGGAAACTGTATCTTATGTAGACGTATGCAGTATGCTATAAACCTATCACAACTTCTAAGTTCCCCCTAATATTTTTTAGAATATCTCAACAAGTATTGCATGAATTTAAAAATTCTAAAAGCAAATGACAGAATCACATGTTCTACACAGCTCGTAATGAAATGGTTGATATTCAATCATGCATGCACAATTGACAATGATTTGAATGAAAATTAAGCTGAAAAAAAAGTTGCAGTACAAAGCATTGCTTCAATGCATGTTACACATGTAGTTTTCTGTAAGAACTCATGCATCAATAACAATGGTATTGATGGCTGTTTCATAATAAGAAAAGAATATTCAAAGAGCAACATGCAAGTCCATTGTTTTAGAAGGGTAGAGCAAGAGTTTAATATGGAATTGGTCCTCCATTATTCTCCATAACTGAGTTCTTACAGAAAACTACATGTGTAACATGCCATTGAAGCAATGCTTTGTACTGAAACTTTTTTCAGCTGAATTTTCATTCAAATCACTGTCAATTGTGCATGCATGATTGAATTTCAACCATTTCATTACGAGCTGTGTAAAACATGTCATCCTTTCATTTGCTTTTTGAATTTTTAAAATTCATGCAATACTTGTTGAGATATTCTAAAAAATATTAGGGGGAACTTAGAAGTTGTGATGGGTGTACACTCTAAAAACTGAAGTGTTAAAATGTAACCCTTTGTAAGTGTAGCATTCTGTTCAACCCTTCAAGTGTTAAGTAAAGGCAAGTCTAACACCCCGTAGTGTCATACTAACACCCCAAGCCAAGTGTAATCCTAACACTTTTCGTGGTGTTGAATTCTAACCATTCGCTGAGTTTACTTGTAACACTTTCCTGGTGTCGCATTTCATTTTCTTAGGGTGTGTTCGAGTAGCTTCCCCGAGTTGACCCGAGTTGACCCGAGTGAGCTTCCCGGATGAGCCCAAAGCAAGAGCTAAACGAACGACATACGCACTCTTGTGATGTGGCGGTATTAATGTCAAAGGTCACCATAAAATGATCGCGGACATTTAATTTTGTTTACCTTATTAATATATTCGGGACGAGACCGTGTGGGACATGGAGATATAAAATAGATGTAAAAATACCAACGTACAATCAAAACGCTTCCTTTAACTGTATTGAACTTGTTAAAAATAGTAGTTATCTATACTGAAATAGCTATGTGAAATTGTACTTCTTGTCCTAATGGGGGGGGGGGGGGGAGCGTCATCAATACGTGTCGAGTGACGTCATTGATCCGAGTAACCCATTCTCCCCCGAGTCGGCCCGACAATGACGTCAGAGCTAATCGAAAGTAGTGCGGGCGGCGCGCGCAGACCTAATTACCCACAATGCAATTTTCTTTCGCATGATAGAGGCGGCGGAGGCGGCGGCGGCGGCGGCCATTGATCAAGATCAAGGCAAAAGCTAAAAAGATAGCCTTCTACTTGTTCTAGTTCTATTTTATTAAATAGGTGAGTGTTGAAGTAAATGTATGCTAATGAATCATTAGTCACTTGTATATATTCTGTGTCTGTTTTGACAGAGGTATCTTATGCATTTGCTCCGATGTTATTTGATTTTCAAAACTGATTTTCTTGAATATTCTGTGAGCTTTTTTTCTTCTTCAAAATTGCCACCAGACTCATTTTTCAAGGTGGCGGCCACTTGGAAGTAGCCTAATGTAATTTTAGTAAATGTGGTCTAAACCTGGCCTAGGCCCAGTGTAAACTGTAAATATTTACAGTAATATGGAAAATATTTACAGTTTACACTGGGCCTAGGACAGGTCTAGACCACAAATATGCACGACTATGCATTTAAATAGGCCTAGCCTAGCCCTAGCTAGGATGATCCTATCGTTATGTTTTCACATAAGCTTATGTGAAAACATAACGATAGCATCATCCTAGCTAAAATAGGCCTACACTAAATTTCATCACCAACAGTTTCTACCCGGAGTTATTTTACATGTAGGCCTATGGACGTAATTAATGTAATTAGTATAATTTGATACTGTAAATGTAATTTGATACTCTAAACATCAAGGTCAAGTGTGGAAATTATTAATAAATTTTTCATCTTTTGCCAATTGAAGAGAGTAAGGTATCAAAAGGTTATGACTTACTGAGTGTGAATATTGAGATGGGGTCATGTTGGGAATACCCATAATGCATTGCAGCCATCCAAATATAAACTTATGTTTATCGTTCCTCAGAATAAATATCAATAAATCTACAAGGTATTGGAAATATGCATTGTATGATAAACAAAAGTGGTTTGTTTATGTTAGAATATGTCAGGGCATAATAATATTACCCATAATGGTTTAAAACCCCTGTTTATATAACAAAAATCTTAATTTACAACATTGATACAACATACCGTATCGCTGTATCGCTATTGTACTTGGTACGTATGACCTCAGATTAACAGCTTTTACGGTCGTTTTTTCCCTAAAAATCAAAACTTGATTGATTGATTTTTTTCTCAAGGCACATTGTCAACATGTGAAATTGCAAAGTAATGTATGTTGTAAATAAGATGTTGTTTCACTCTGTCTTAAATTACATGTTGAATAAATCTGTAATCAGTACATGTACATATAGATTATGATAGCATTTGATATTTCGTCCTTTTCAGGTTGGAACAAGTATCGAGCATTACATGCAACGTAACAAATGCCAGAGGAGTCAACCATACCTCCTTTGCCTGGGCTCCCGGGACAACCCAGGACAGTATTTTGCTATTCTGGACAATGAAGCAATCCCGTGTGACACAAGATATCACAAGTGCAGTAGACCGTATATTCAAGCTGCACTACGTCTTCAACTTGGAGTACCCACTAGTGATGTATTGTCATTCCGTGTCAGATCACCCAATAGTTTAAACCCTACCCCCTTCAAATTGGTTAATTTTTGGTTTATGGGGTAATTATTTTCGGCTAAAAAAGCTGAAATTTCAAGTTTTAGCCCTGTCGGACCAATGGTTTTTACGCTACGGGCCACCATTTTTTGTGATTTTGGCCAAAATGGGCGTGACCGCCATTTTTCAAATGACCCCATCTCCCTAACCAGTGAGCCAAATTTGTTGATATTTGGTATCTTTGGAAAGGTAATTGTGTAAGGAATGCCATTTTTTTTAGGTAGGAGCAATTTGAAGTTTGGTGACCTTTTGACCTTTACTTTGACCTTATGGATCACGTGACCTTGAGTTGAACTTGGATGAAAATTATAACCCAACATGTTCTCTGCAAAATATCAAAAAATTGGGGGTATACTATTTTTTGTTTGCTTTCCAGCTCTTCTCAAAGTTGGCATACTTGATGCAAAAATGTGATATTCCTATGCTACATGTACATGTACATGCACATTCCAAAACATGACCAGCTTCACACTCTATGAATAAATAATACTGTACATGTATGTGAAAATTGTTCCTTGATTCTTTTTACACAGGTTGTGCTATTTCAGAAATTGATTGCACGACCTGAAGAAGACATGGGAATTCCCCAAAATTTAGGTGCACATGTCTTCTGGGAATTTCCATTCTTTCTTTTTGAATGAAATTCTGGCCTGGGAATTCCCAAATACTGTTATTTCTTAAGGTAAAATTGATCATTGAAAACATGGTTAATTATACAATTTCAGGATCATTTAGATTGCTATCATGGTTATTGCCACTTTAAAAATACATGTAGTTACATTCATTCTCAATCAGGCTGCAACAAAGACAACATACTGGCTGGAACTTGATCTTGTACACACATGTATTATAGTACATGTACATTGTATAGGATTCGTACATTTTTGCATCAAGTATGCAAACTTTGAAAAGAGCTGGAAAGCAAACGAAAAATATTATACCTCCAATATTTCGATATTTTGCAGAGAACATGTTGGGTTATAATTATCACTCAAAGTCACGTGATCCACAAGGTCAAATTCAAGGTCAAAAGGTCATCAAACTTCAAATTGCTCCTACATAAAAAATAATGGCAAATCTGGATTCCTTACACAATTACCTTTCCAAAGATACCAATATCAACAAATTTGGCTCACTGGTTAGGGAGATCAGGTCATTTGAAAAATGGCGGTCACGCCCATTTTGGCCAAAATCGCAAAAAAATGGTGGGCTGTAGCACGAAAACCGTTGGTCTGACAGAGCTAAAACTTGAAATTTCAGCTTTTTCAGCCAAAAATACCCCATAAACCAAAAATGAACCAATTTGAAGGAGGCCGGGTTTAAATTTCCATTTTTGGGGGGTTGATTTGACATGGAATGACCCTATATGGCTTTTATGTTTTTCTGGAGTTGTGCGTTGTTGGCATTGAGGTCACTGCCAAAGTTCCATCTTGTGTGCGGGAGCTGGACAACAGCTTGGCTATTCTTGAAAAGAGCGCAAGTGCTGTGTTGGATTCATCAGTCAATTAATCAAGCAGTAGGCCCTATGTTCTTGAATTCTTGAAGCAGTTTCGGGGTGGGATGTACACTCATGGTCGAAAGTAAATGGACACTGCATATTTACTTCTGCAGCGATTTACAATTGTTCTCCTCAACATCTCTTTTAGGTGTTCAGCTAAAAAATATTTTGTTTAAATATTTGTATCATGAAAATATCACAAATTTCAAATATCAAAAAATCAAATGTTGAGATTCTGCCAGGAGATAATTTCTCAAATGCTTGTCAAAGCTTCTAAATGAGAGGACAAAAAACGCCTTTTAAAATATGCCTCGTGAAAATTGATGATAAATACGTGTTTTTTTTTGTTTTTTTTAAATTTTCCATCTTAATGAGATAAATGCAAATACCTCAGCAGGGTTAAGCTCTAGATCTCTACAATTTGCACCAATGTTATTATGTTTGCACACTTAATCATTAATGTAAGTAAAGGATATTATGGAAAATTCGAATTCAAATCATTTTTTCGATATTTTTATAATCTCATATCTTCCTTGGTTGAGATGTTTTTCAATTCTTCACCAAAAGTCTTAGAATTTATTGGTCTATAATGCAAAACTGGTTTGGGATCGTAATACTACAAGAATAACAAATTCTATCTGTTAATGATATTTTGAAATTGTGATATTTGCTTCTGCTATATCAATGGAAGATGCTGGATTTTTTTAAAAACATGTATGGCTACACATACATTTCAAAGCCTTGTACATTATTATTATGTAAATGTTAACTCGATGCGCAGTCTTTTACCGTAGGATTAAGACCGATGGGATTGTGGCCACGGGCGAGAAGGACCAAGCCAAAGGCGATGTCCTTCATCGCCCGTGGCCACAATCCCAGAAGTCTTAATCCTACGGTAAAGACCAAGCATTAAATTTTTTTTCCCATTCATAAATGCTCTTTTTCATGTTAAAAGTTGTATCAAAATTCTGTGACTTTTGTTGCACACATTTCTTATTTAATATCAATGGAAGATGCTGGAATTAGATTTTTTTTTTTAAACATGTATGTCTACACATACATTTCAAAGCCTTGTACATTAATTCTTATGTAAATGTTGACTCTGCAAATGTTGCCATTAGGCCACCTTATTATTAACTCTTTCTTTCCGGAATTAATTAGGTGTTTGTGCGACGGCGCAAACACCTCTTTAAAATTGTTCGGTTTTTATGTGTTCGCGTGCGACAGCGCGCGAACACCTAATTGCTTCTGTTCACTCAAAAGGAAATTTTTATATTAATTTTAGCAGTACAGCTCACTCAAAAAATTGCGTTTTACAGAGTGGTCTTTTTGTATTGCAATCGTGTGTTGAATTGCAATAACATTCATTTACTGAATTTCAGTAACATTCAATTACTAAATTAAAAGTCAAGGCCTTTGGACTTGAACTGGCTCATTAAGTGGAAACAACCGCAGTCGGCTTGTTAATTGAGAGGTTTCAGCTCTTGCTGTGAACAGACTATTTTTGTTCGGTATTGTTGTGCTTGTAACGGTAATTATCTCAAACAAAATGACAATAAAACTACCGAATATCATATAAATCATTTGTCAACGTGAGATATGAAATCAATAAATTTGAAGTCTTTTTGATGACAGGCTAATTTAGTGTTTCATTACGTTTTTCCGCCTGTTGTCGGCTCGTATTATATGAGAGGTTTCAGCTCTTGCTGTGAACAGACTATTTTTGTTCGGTATTGTTGTGCTTGTAACGGTAATTATCTCAAACAAAATGACAATAAAACTACCGAATATCATATAAATCATTTGTCAACGTGAGATATGAAATCAATAAATTTGAAGTCTTTTGGATGACAGGCTAATTTAGTGTTTCATTACGTTTTTCCGCCTGCTGTCGGCTCGTATTATATGAGAGGTTTCAGCTCTTACTGAGAACAGACTATTGAATTTTAAACGTTGTTTTCATTATTGCAATTTGATACTGTAAACAATTAAATTCAACAATTATGTGTGGAAATTATTAATAATCTGTTTATATTTGGATTATTGAAGGTATAAAAGTAAAGGTTGTGATTCTTATTGGTCAATTGTGCACTCTGTTGTCAAAACAAGACCTCTGGGATTGTGGCCACAATCCCAGAGGTCTTAAAACGAGGTAAAGACCAAGGATCAAACTTAGTTCCCAAACTGTCTTGGGTATTTATGAATGTTTTGTAAAATAAGATTTGAAATTTGAAATTAGAAATTGAGATTTGTACTTTCATTGTATTTTAAAAGTTTTATCATTCATGTGATTTGGCCTTTTGGTCACCAAATGAATGAATAAAGTTTGAACATTCTTTAAAAGTTGTATCAAAATTCTGTGACTTTTGTTGCACACATTAAAAACAAAATCATTTCTTATTTCATATCAATGCTGGAATTGGATTTGTTTAAAAACATGTATGTCTACATACATTTCAAAGCCTTGTACATTATTCTTATGTAAATGTTGACTCTGCAAATGTTGCCATTAAGCTACCTTATTATTAAGTGCAAAGTTCGATGCTCGGTCTTTTACCGTAGGATTAAGACCCCTGGGATTGTGGCCACAATCCCAGAGGTCTTAATCCGAGGTAAAGACCAATGATCAAACTTAGTTCCCAAACTGTCTTGGGTATTTATGAATGTTTTGTAAAATAAGATTTGAAATTTGAAATTGAGATTTGTACTTTCATTGTATTTTAAAAGTTTTTATCATTCATGTGATTTGGCCTTTTGGTCACCAAATGAATGAATAAAGTTTGAACATTATTTTATATAATATGTTTATCTTTACTTTATTCTTCCTGTGCTAAGGTCAGACATAAAGTTTGTAAAAATATGTCATGAACTTCATCAATGGCCTTGGGATCTATGAATAGACCTTTATCATGTTGCATCCATCTTGTTTTACTTCCATTCAAAGCAGTGTAACCAAACTGAGGCTGGAAGGGCAAGTAGTCTGTGACTTTTCTGTGTTATGATAATTGGTGTTATCTTTTCCAATGGGTATACAGGGAAGGTGACCAAGATGGTTGTTGAGTGATAAAGGTCTATACATCCTAGCCTTTATAGGGTTGGCCTAACCCAAAGAAAGAGTTGAGCCAACCCATAGAAAGGGTTGAGGCAACACATTGAAGTAGAACCTACCCCTAGAATGTGTTCAAGTAGCCCTTGGAAGAGTTGAAATAACCCCTAGAATGTGTTGAAGCAGAACCTGGAAGGAGTAGAACCTACCCCTAGAATGTGTTCAATTAGCCCTTGGAAGAGTTGAAACAACCTCTAGAATGTGTTGAATCAGCCCTCAGAAGTGTTGGAACTAACACTTGGGTAGTGTTGCAACAACCCCTGTCAAGAGTGGATCCTATAGTGAGGTGGATTAAGGACAAAAAACACGAAGATCGTGACACGGTGGACAAAAGCACCAAATTTTTTTTGAAGACTCCTATGGGTATGTAGATTGATAAAATCCCATGCTCCAAAAAAATTGCAATGTCCTTGACCTAATTATGACGTAATATATTCAAAATGACCGCCATTTCCTTAAAACGGCATAACTTTAGTTATATAATGCCGAGGCAAGTGATTTTAGTAGCGAATTATATGTATCAGAGGCCAAGGAATCGATTGGCAACGTTCGTGTTGCGCTGAAAAATTTATCTTGTCCACAGACGCGGCGCAACTATGATTCTCTCACTGTCTTCAATGACTTCCTTATGAATGTCAAAGAATTCATAAAGCTTGACGCGTTACCTGTTAACCTCCAATATGGAGCAGAATGGACAGCAGAAAACTTTGTGCGAAATGAGGCAACGTGGCACCGATCCTGTCATCAGAAATTTAATAAGTCAAAACTGGAAAGGCAAGTTGAGAAGAAACGAAAACATGATACCCAGAACGAGGAGCAAGGGAACCGACGGTCAAAAAGGCAGTCAACTACTGTGGATGTCAAACGTGTGTGCATCTTCTGTGAAGCCATCACTGCATGCAAACTTCACAACTTTGCAACCTTCTGTGCTGATCACTCCCTACGACAGATGGCAACCGACATGCACGATGAGCAACTGCTTGCAAAAATGGCGGGTGGAGATCTAGTTGCTCTGGAAGCCAAGTACCATCTCGGCTGCATGACGCAGTATAGAAACAGTCATCGGGCCCATCAGCGACAAGCTACCAACCACTCAAGTGTAGAAGTAGACATGGTAAAAGCGAGAGCCTTTGTGGAGTTAGTGTCTTATGTTGAGTTTGCAGTTGAAGATGGGATCTATATTTTCAAGCTGTCTGAACTCCACACTTTATATCATTGTCGTGTTCAAGATCTTGGCCAGGATATTTCCATCAACAAGACCCGCCTCAAAAACAGGCTGCTTGAATTACGAAAGCTTCATCAAAACATTAATCTAAAATGTTTTAATACAAGAAATTGAGACTGTTCATTATTGTACGATAACAAACTTTAAAATCAAAACGGACTTTAAAGGGGCATGATTACTATGATTTTAACAATAATTGAAGGAAGTATGTCCTAACTTGCCAAACAACATGTACCTATCTTTGTAGTTCACTGGGTATAAACGCTTTAAACTAACGGTTGTAACGTCAAGTAAATGGACCAGCATTGATTGACTTGGGTACAGGTTTCCCGAGGACGCCAATTTTTTGAGCGACGATCCTGCCCCTTTAAGTAGGTGGTTAATAGTAATAAACTAAAAAAAAAACTAATAACTGTAACTGTAAGATGCAGTCAAATAAATGGTAATACACTGTAATCCCTCGTCTACACAAACCAATCGGTATATGCGCTATTCAACTTAATAAAATAATCTCCTGTCATAACCTGTATCTGGTCAGAATCATTGTGTTTCATTGTAATAATGTGTTATTGTTTTGGTCGATAGTTATTGTTTATTATGTCATAGTGACATCATGGTATCTTATAGATCAGTGCCACGGTAATTATACTGTTACCATATGAACACAAAAAGATTAGCATTTTGGCAAACCACGGCAATAAAATCTTTTTTTTCAAATTTCGTGTTATTTTGTAGTATTGACGATGATGACGTCATAATTACATCAATATAGTCACCATAAAGAATATTTTTACAAACTAATACCACCCTCATTGAATTCCTTTACCTCAGAAACATAATTTTGGGCATGTAGAAATCCCAAAATGGCATTTGCGATTGCTTTATTACATAAAAAGAGGTTATGACGTCATAATGACGTAATTCAAGGTCATCCCATTCTCAGATTTTTTGGAGCATGACTTTTTTGAAATCTATGGGTCAAACTGATACTTTGGTGAAAAAATGGTGCTTTTGTCCACCGTGTAACGATCTTTTCCTTAATCCACCTCACTACTACCCTGAAAGTGTTGCAGCTACACTTTGTAAAGGTTACATCTGTAACACTTCACAAAGTGTTATGGGTGTAACACGTCATGGGGTGTTCGTATAACACCAGGAGAGTAGTCCCTCCTCGCACTCTTCGTAAGTGTTAAAAATGACACTTCAAGAGTTACTTTTAACACTTCAGTTTTTAGAGTGTATATTGTGTAAGGCTTAATATGGCAAGAGCTAAATTTATACTATTCACTCAAATTAAATTTTCTTTTTTTATCTGTATCCTTGATTGCAAATGGCTATTCCAGTTTTCCCTCCCTTCCCCCTGTAGTGCCGTTGCTTTTTCTCTTGTGTAACTAAGTCTAGAAGAGCCAGATACATAATAATACAGCAGAAGGTGTCGTTGTCACTAAATGGTTTCCTGAATTGTATCCCCATTGGGAGAATATATGGTGTCAATCAATATAAAAGTATCTCCAGGATAAAATAGGGATAAAATCGGGATAAAATAGAAGACATTAACCCCATGAGCTAAAATACATTGATCATGAAATATACCCTCTTTTTGAAGACCACAATCATTATTAACATAACAAATCTGACTTTGAAAGACACATCAGCTGGATATAGCTTATGAATCTGAGAGAGATCAGATGTTGTATCAAAGAATTTAACAGGAGAAATGTAGTACATTATAACATATCCAATCCTTGTACACTATTGGCAATGGAAACAAGGTTTACCAGTTCTGAAAGTATATTTTGTGTAATATCGATTTTATTAACATAAAGTGAATTCTGGTTTGTAGTATTGATATAAACATAAGGTTACGAAGGGTTTAATGTAAATAAGACATATTATGATAGTTTGGGATTAAAATTCTCCAATTAATTTAGTTTCAGTGTTTGCTTGTTTTGGCATGCTTGAAGGTCAACAGGCTGATCACCTAATGTACATGTCAGTAAAAGTGTATCAGACTGATTATTAAGTGTCTTGGTATTAGACCACTATTCTTATTCAGTGTCTAGTTCATTCCAGTTCAGACTGGTTTATACTAATTTGTACATGTATGTCCTTTACATTATGTATGTCCTTTACATGGAGTGTCGTGGCCGAGCGGTCTGGCTTACCGGAATCAAGTTCTGGTGTTAGCAGTAGAATGTGGGTTCGAATCCCGGCCGTGACACTTGTGTCCTTGAGCAAGACACTTAACCATAATTGCTTCTCCCCACCCAGGGGTTAAATGGGTACCTGTGAGGACAGAGTTGGTTGATTAGCCCTATATCCGCTGTAATGGCAGCAATTGAGCTGTTGTTGTTTATGCGCGTGCGCACCAAAATGTGGGGCGCGCTAGCATTTCAAATTGACGCACGCGTAGTGGTTTCCCCCGTTTTGAGGAGGGTGGGGGGATTCTACGAAATTCCCAAGACTGTGTTTGATAGCGGTTCGTGATTGTAGCGTTCGTGTAGTGCCGTCGGATCGTGTATCAAAAACATACAAACAGTCTTCAACCAAGACTACTACGCACCCGAACATCTAAAAACTCGAACAATAGATGTTCCGTAAAGCTTCTTGGAACACCTAATATTTCCATCTCAGTAGTTATCGTTTAGTAAAATTATTGAAATAATAATAGTAATAATACAATTATTATTTTTCCACCAAAATATAATAATTCCACGTTGAAATGTATAAGAATAATCTGGTAGAATTTTCACTATTTTCTCGTTAACGACAAAATGAAACTTTCTCAGATTGATTTTATATACTAATATCCTGATTCTTTTAAGCCATGGATGCATCTACTCGCGGGTTATCATCAATGGATACTGAATTTAAACAAATCACATGTTATTATTGGCATATTCCAATTGTATTACAATGTATAAATCTATTAAAACTGCCACCTACCCTTTTTTATATGGAACGTCAACCAGTTGGTAGTACGACCAAATCCAAATGTGTGTAGAAACTATCACGCACAGGATTCACATGTACGTCAACGATGTTATCTAAATGGAGGTCTTTCTAACTGCAAGCTTCAAACGATACTGACAAATCGTAAAAATGGTAACGACATACAAATACAAAGATTGGTCTGCCGTTGCCATGACCACGCGTTCCTAAACGAGATGTTTTGATCTCGTTGTCATATCAACGTACCAACAAAATTCTCTGGCTTTTGGAATCCTTTTGTGATGAAGCAATAGGATTGTGGAGTCTTTGTCTATGGTCACGACCAAGGTTGTTTCGATAATTTATTAGATGCTCCGCCAAAGGTATTGATTTAATCTGTATTACTGATGCTCTGTTTCTGATGGGGTTCGGTGTCTCTACATGAGGAGAAGATTACGCCAGGCATATTATATGGTTTCCGGTACCAGATTGGAGGTACCACTAACCATCAAGTCAAGATTGGTATCCATGGTGTTGTTTACGTCAACCATTAATAGACCATGGAGATTTGGAAATTGTCCTTGCGCACCTGCCAAACTCGAACATGCCAGGTATTAAATGAAAGGTGTGTATGTATGTATGTATGTGTGTGTGTGTGTGTATATATATATATATATATATATATATATATATATATATATTGTGGCGAAATGGTCGCCTGGTGGCGCCCTGTGGCGCACTGACCTGGTTCTTGATAGCTGTATCCGGTCTCCGGATGCATGTGCAGCGCGTGATCGTCACATGTACAGACATGTGCGATTGCAAGGGTGGCTTTGGCGGGCGTTGTGAGCGCAGTTCACGTTTGGCGGGCTTCAGTAGAGCATCGTGTAAAAGCCGTACAGCTAGCTCGAACCAGGGTGACTACAGGTCAGTAATTGCAAAGCCAATAATTTATGATTAAATACAAGTGAGAATTGAAGAGACTATTAGCAATAAAGAATCACATGAACTCAAAGAGAATAGCTCATCGTCTGCTTTATTAAGGTGTCAGAGAAAGTAACCAGAAATAGACGTTCCCCAAAGAAGCCTTACTACCGCTCGAGTTAACGTTACATTGGTGGCAGCGTCGAGATTTTTCTGTTGTATTATTTTGTTGACGTTTTTAGATTGGTTTTACAGCTTGTTTATAGGGTTTATTTGTTCGGCAGTGGTGTAAACCGAGCCGAAAATTCGTAGAGAATCTGAGTCTGTGCCTGCAGTTTTGTGCCAGTGGTGTAAACCGAGGCACTTAACTGCGAAGACGAGAGCCGCCCGGAGACGTAGCTAGAACCGCCTGGAGACGGACGTAGAGCCGCCCAGAGACTGCTCGGGAAGACCGGAGCCAGAGCTGTCCGGAGACGTAGCCAGAACCGCCCGGAGACGGACGTAGAGCCGCCCGGAGACTGGTCGGGAAGACCGGAGCCAGAGCCGCCCGAAGACGTAGCCAGAGCTGCCCGGAGACGGAACGAAGCCGCCCGGAAAGGTTGAGCCGGCCGAAGATTTATTTTAGAATTATTTTGTTTATTCACTTACCCTAGAGTAGCATGGCATCCCCGCAGCCAGACCTACTGACGTTGCAACGCTTTCTGGAGGAAAGGTATGAGGAGGTAACCAGGGAGATTGAGATGATTTCTCAGAGCATACGGGAACGCACCAGTAGTTTGCAAAAGACGGCACCTAGGGGCAGGAGAATAGAGTCAGCCGAGCCAACCAGTGATTCTAATGAGCGTCACGAGACAGGCCCTGCCCCACGGCAGGTTGATTTCAGTGGGACAGAATCAATGAATGTCCGGCTGCTGAGCAGCGCTGCTGGCTCAACCAGTGATGGGGGCATAACCCCTAAAAATACAGCTGCTGGACAAAAGGAATTGAGAGAGAGACTGGAGAGCACAAACCTTCTGTGCCCTTCTGCTGTAAAGAAGGAAAAGAATTGTCCAAAGACAACGCCAGAGACAATAGACCAATTTATTACCATACCAGACTCGGTGGAAGGGGTAAGGAGATACAAGGTCACCCTCCAGTCACCTGAAAGTTCATCTACCCGCACGGACGGATCTGCAACAATGGATCATGTCTCCAGCGTCCAAAGAAAAGAGACTTCCATTCCAGAATTAAGTGACATGAACTTGTCAAACATTTTGTCTGCCGGGATGGGACATGAGCAGACAAAGTATGAGCCAGCTAAAGCCAGTGTAATTTCATCTGCACCGGAGAAGTCAGCCAGGGAGGGCAGTGACTGTTCTCCAGCAGAGCCTGGAAGTAATGATGTCAAGGCTAAAATTGCCCAAGAACCTTCTAAAGATGAGCCAGCACTGTCTAAGAAGGACAAGACTTTGGAAAAAGCTGAGATCACTGCCAAGCGGGCCGAGAGGAACAGACCCTTGATCAAACCCGACCGATATGATGGAAAAACATCATGGCCGTCCTACCTGAAGCACTTTGAGCTGTGCTCAGAGCTCAATGAATGGAGTGAGAAGGACAAATTACAGTTTTTGGCTGTGTTGTTAACTGGCTCAGCACAGCAGGTATTAAGTACAATGCCAAAAGATGCGACTGGAGATTACCAGAAGTTAGTAAAAGCCTTGCAGGCACGTTTTGACCCACTGGGAAGACAGGAACTCTATCGGGCTCAACTCCGAAACCGCAGACAGAAACCTGCAGAAAACCTTGTAGAAATGGCTGAGGAGATCCGAAGACTGGTGGAAAAAGTATATGTGGACCTACCTGCTGAAAGCAAAGATCATATGGGGAGAGACCATTTCCTGGATGCTTTGACTGACGGAGACATCAGAATAAGAGTTATTCAGATGAGAACCACAACACTTGACGGCGCAGTAGCAGCAGCGGTTGAGTTGGAAGCCCTTCAAAAGGCAGAAAAGGAACGAAGGACGGTGGTCTTGAAGAAAGTCAACGTGAGACAGGCCACCACTGCTGAAACAATTCAGGCCATTTACCCAAGTGCAGAGCCGGCAGGGTTACAACAGCAAATATGAACATTTCAAAACAACTAGGGGAGCTTCAGAAGCAGCTCAACAGACAGAAGCCTGGTGGGGGCCGGAGGTCAGACGGCAGGGGGCCGCAGTGCTATAATTGCAAGGAGTATGGCCATATCAAGCCGAACTGCCCTTTGCTGGCAATAAGTGATGGCAGCACACCGGCGCCCAAGAACGTCCAGAAGTCCCGTCCCATTGAAAAACAGGAAAACTGTTAGGAGCTGGGCCTGGGGGCCAAGACACAGCTGTAAAAAAGAGGCCTAATAGCGATCTACAAATAGGGAATATAAATGCCGTTGGTAAAGGATTGTACCTAGATGCTAGTGTGAATGGAGTAGATGCAGTACTTCTACTTGACACGGGGGCATCAGTGTCAATTATATCCGAGAGAGTCGTCAAGAAATGGTCAGCGAAAGGACAATGCAGCATAACCAGTACTGACGTTGAAGTGAATGTTGCAAATGACATGAGTTTGGCAGTCTCGGGAGAAGCTACAGTGGAGCTTGAGTTGGGTGGTCACTTAGTTTGTCACAAATTTATCATCGCTGACATTAGCAATGAGGTGCTTCTTGGTTTAGATTTCCTGCGATCTGAGAACTGCTCGATCGATATTACCAGTAATAGTCTGCAGTGGAGAGGGGTAGAGTTACCTCTCAGAGACACTTCTGATAGACAGCGGAGCTGTCGTGTGACCGTTAATGAGACGGTGGTAGTGCCAGCCCAGACAGAGATGGTAATAGCGGGAAGACTCAGTGAGGATGAAAGAGGAGTTCCGTATGGGGTGATTGAACCGGCTCTTGGTCTCGTCAAGAGAAATAATCTCCTGCTTGCACCCTCACTGGTCAGTACCAAGGAGGGAACGGTGCCAGTAAGACTAATGAATCCAACAGACACTCATGTGACCATCTACAAAGGAACGACGGCAGGTACATTCCAAACAGTAGACGCAGTTGGGCCCGATCTTGGTGCAGAGGACCAAGTGAAATCAGAGCAAATCAACAATTTAAATTCTTATGATGGGGATAGAAATCACACTGGAGAACTTGGTCCAGTTCCCGCACATTTGGATGACCTTTATCAGAGAAGTGCAATTCGCCTGAATGAAACAGAAGAAGTTCAGTTAAAGAAACTTCTGCTCAAGAACCAGGCGCTGTTCTCGAAAGGAGATGGGGATATTGGTAAAACAAGCAATGTCGAGCACCGTATTGAAAGTGGAAGTTCATCTCCTGTGAAGCAGCCACCGAGGAGATTGCCCATTCATCAGAGGAAAGTGGTCGAGAAGGAGATAAATGACATGCTAAAGAAAGGTGTCATCAAGCCAGCTTCGGGACCATGGGCGTCGCCCATCGTCCTAGTTAGAAAGAAAGATGGGAGTGTAAGATTCTGCGTGGATTGTCGACGGCTGAATGCTATAACACGCAAAGACGCATACCCTATTCCGCGCATTGATGACACAATTGACACCTTAGCTGGCTCCCGATACTTCACCACTCTAGACCTTGCATCCAGGTACTAGCAAGTACCGATGGCCGAAGAACATAAAGAGAAGACGGCGTTCGCTACTCACTGTGGCTTGTACCAGTTCGAGGTGATGCCCTTCGGGCTATGTAATGCGCCGTCCACTTTTGAGCGACTTATAGAGAATGTACTGCGAGGTCTCCAGTGGCAGATTTGCTTAGTCTATTTAGATGACGTCATAGTGTACAGTCACACATTTGAAGAGCACGTGGAACGGCTACAACTCATCTTTGAGCGGATAAAGGAGGCAGGGCTGAAGCTAAAGCCGAAAAAGTGTCACCTGTTCCAGCAACAAGTATCTTACCTTGGACATGTTGTCTCAGACGAGGGGGTGCACACGGATCCGGAGAAAATCCAAAAAGTGAGAGACTGGCCGGTTCCAGCGAATGTGCACGAAGTCCGTAGCTTTCTTGGACTTGCCTCATATTATCGCCGATTTGTGCCTGCTTTTGCTGAGTTAGCTAGTCCTCTTCATAAGCTGACCGAGAAGGGCCGTGAGTTTATTTGGACTAGTGAATGCCAAGGAGCTTTTGACAAACTTAGACACCGCCTTATTTCATCTCCAATCCTTGCGTACCCCACGGCCACGGACACTTTCATCCTGGACACTGATGCCAGTGACTTTGGCATAGGGGCCGTACTATCACAAAGTGTAGATGGAGTGGAGAGGGTAACAGCCTATGCCAGCCGTTCTCTCAGTAAGAGCGAGAGAAATTACTGTGTGACAAGAAAGGAACTCCTTGCCCTGGTACACCATGTAAAGCACTTCCGTCCTTATCTGTATGGACGCCAATTCAGAATTCGGACTGACCATGGGGCGTTGAAATGGCTTTTTGGGTTTAAAAATCCCGAGGGACAGACAGCCAGATGGCTCCAGGTGTTAGCCGAATATGATTTCATCATAGAGCACCGACCCGGACGCAGACACGGGAATGCTGATGCTATGTCAAGAATGCCTTGCCGGCAGTGTAAACGTTCCCCAGGAGACTGGGAGGAGCCACTTAGGCTGAACACTAAAGATGGGCAAGATGAAGGACAAGCAACAGCGGCTTCTCAGACCGAGTCTGCACCGGATGGGTGCCATGCAAAACCACAGGGCGATACAGACCGCTGTCATGTGTTGCAAGAGCAGAACAGAGAGGTGGCCAGAGAGCTTGAACCGAATTGGTTGTTGGGGATTTCAAATTCGACACTTCGGCAGAAACAGAGAGAGGATACTGTTCTTAGCAAGTTTATAGACTGGCTCGAATCCAAAGTTCCAAGACCGCCTTGGCCAGAGGTTGCGGCAGAGAACGCCCACTGTAAAACCTTGTGGGGAGCCTGGAACCAGTTAAGTGTTCGAAATGGAATCTTGCTAAAGAAGTGGGAGGATGATACTGGCAACGAGATCCGTTACCTTTTGGTAATGCCCAACAAGATGCAAGAAGAAGTCCTTAAGCAGCTACATGACGCCCCAACAGGGGGCCACCTAGGCATACGGAAAATGTATGAGAAAGTCAAGGCCCGTTTTTACTGGTGGAGGATGCTAGACAGTGTCAAGAAATGGTGCCGGAAGTGTTTAGAGTGTGCTAAACAGAAGATGCCACAGAAACGGAAAAGGGCACCCTTGAAGCAGCAAATCTCCGGTGTGCCACTAGAGAGAATTGCAATAGACATCACGGGTCCTTTCCCTGTCACAGATGATGGAAATCGTTATATCGTGGTAGTATCTGACTATTTCAGCAAATGGACCGAGGCCTACCCAGTGCCTGCCATAGATGCCGAAACCATTGCCCGAGCGCTAGTTGACGAATTCATAAGTAGATTTGGTGTGCCTCGCCAAATACATAGTGACCAGGGCCGGTAATTCGAAAGTAAGCTCTTTAAGAGTTTATGTGAACTGCTTGGTATAGATAAGACCCGAACAACACCCTACCACCCTCAGAGCGATGGACAGGTGGAACGTTTCAATAGGACGCTGATCGCAATGCTCGCCTCGTATGCCTCTACTAGTCAAAGGGATTGGGACAGATATGTGCCTTCAGTCTTAATGGCATACCGCGCTTCCCCCCACGAGAGTACAGGCCTTACTCCAAATAAGATGATGTTTGGGAGAGAGGTGGACCTGCCAATTGACGTGATATGTGGTCAACCTATGGAGGGACATGCTGATGCATCCGACTACGTCGATGGGCTCAGGCAGAGGCTTGAATCAGCCCACGAGATGGCTCGAATTCAGCTTAAGAAGTCCGCCTGCTATCAAAGTAGACATTATAACCTCAAGGCTGACAAGGCTGAGTATGATGTTGGCGGTACGGTGATGGCACGAGTTGGGACGAAGAAGGTTGGATTATCTCCAAAACTCCAGCCAAAGTGGGATGGCCCTTACATCATCACTCATGTATTAAGTGATGTTGTAGTAAGGATACAACGGGGGCCCAGGCACAAACCCAAGGTAATCCATGTCAACCGGCTGAAACCGTTCTACGGGGATGTAGACAAATCTTGGCTCTCACTTCAACGAGGTGAAGAAAATGGCCAGCGAGTGAAGGTTGAGCGTTTTATTGGGAGGATGGAACCCGAGCCATTGAGCCAGCTAGGCGCTGGAGAAAACATTGCCCATAGTGCCGAGGAACCCGAGCCATTGAGCCAGCTAGGCGCTGGAGACAACCCAGTCCATGGTGACGAGCAAGCAGAACCCTTGAGCCAGCTAAGTGCTGGAGAAGACCCAGACCATGAGGCAGAAGAAACCGAGCTAACGAGTAAGACGGCTGTGGAAGATCACCCAGACCACGGTGCCGAGGTCGAACCCTCGATGAGTCAGCACGATGCTGGAGAACATTCAGCAGACTACGATGACGAGACGGAACCACAAGTCAACGAAAAAGACTTACTTGGCAGACGAAAACGAAAACCCCCAACCCGTTATGGAGAATGGTGTGCTTACATTCAAACAATGAAGTCATAATTGTTTTCCCTGCTTCTTTTTGTGTGTGCTACAAGTATGGACCGACGTGACCGAAGCCAGGTTCGGGAGCGAAGCCGTTCTCCCAGGAAACAGAAATGTGCAGAGTGCCAAAAGAGCTTCTCTTCATCTGCCACACTACGCCGGCACGTAGAGGAGCAACATCTCAATAAGAGAGAGGTATGCCTGTCCCTACTGCCCAATCAAATTCAGCAGGAAGCATGAATTAGATAGACATTGGCAGCATGCCCATAAGGACCAGTCCTCGTCGGCCGACAAGACAGGTGAAGTGCCGAGAACACCTGGTAAAGACCTTGACGTGCTCAGCATCCACCCGAACAGCCCCATACAACAGCTGCCATTCTCCGGTCCAAGAACCATATTGCAGCAATTGACCGTGCCCCCTTCCCCCGTGAGACTCCCACTGCAGTTACTGTCCCTTCCTAGCCTACCTGTGGGACCCCATACAGCAACGATGGCCTCTACCAGTCCTCCAATTGTCAGACGAGTCATAGTGGAGCCGGAGGAGCGAATGGCAGATGATCGCCAGCCTACTCATCGAGACGTAGCTGTTCAGACGTCGCTGGCACGAGTTGTCAAAGAGCGCACAATCAAGGAGCTCCTGGATGGTAGCATCGTCGTGTCGCGTGTAGTAACCGAAAAGTTTAGTTACGAATAGTCCTAAACTGTTCCATTTTCGAAGTGTTTTGTTTTAGAAAAGTTTTTAAAGTTTGTTGTTTGAAATAAAAAGTCAAAATTACCAAAGATGATTTTAAAGAGACAAGTTTAGGAGAGAGACCTGAAATCCATTGCATTTTGTTTTGTGTCAGAGCCTCCCTTTGAAATGTATAAATTTTGTACATGTGTTTTATGTTTAAACTTTAAGGTTTAGCCAAAGTTTTGAAAAAAAAAAATGAAAAAAAAGGAATAATTTTACTTATCTTTTGCATTAAAGTGAGCAGTTAGAATGATTTGAGGACACATCACCTTCTTAAAGGTGGGGGTAATGTGGCGAAATGGTCGCCTGGTGGCGCCCTGTGGCGCACTGACCTGGTTCTTGATAGCTGTATCCGGTCTCCGGATTCATGTGCAGCGCGTGATCGTCACATGTACAGACATGTGCGATTGCAAGGGTGGCTTTGGCGGGCGTTGTGAGCGCAGTTCACGGTTGGCGGGCTTCAGTAGAGCATCGTGTAAAAGCCGTACAGCTAGCTCGAACCAGGGTGACTACAGGTCAGTAATTGCAAAGCCAATAATTTATGATTAAATACAAGTGAGAATTGAAGAGACTATTAGCAATAAAGAATCACATGAACTCAAAGAGAATAGCTCATCGTCTGCTTTATTAAGGTGTCAGAGAAAGTAACCAGAAATAGACGTTCCCCAAAGAAGCCTTACTACCGCTCGAGTTAACGTTACAATATATATATATATATATATATATATATATATATATATATATATATATATATATATATATATATATATATATATATATATATATATATATATATATATATATATATATACCAGGTAAAACTAGTGGAACGCTGGTAGTTGTAACTCGAGTTTCACGCGTGAAACTCGGAGTTACAACTACCAGCGTTCCACCAGTTTTACTACAAGTATATTACGCTCTGTCTATGTGGCATTGAGCACTCTACTTCAAGATAGACCGCTACATTTATATATATATATATATATATATATATATATATATATATATATATATATTGGCATTAGCCAATTTTTCTTTCCTCATACCCGTTTTA
>CM055825.1:18940022-18973421 GCA_029582265.1 Zoroaster sp. YZ-2022 | reverse complement strand
GTTTATTTGTAATTGAAATAATTGCCAAAAAACGTACCAGGCCGAATTTTGCAGTCTGTTCTCTCTGTCTTCTTCGTCATTCCGTGCCCCAGGCGGCATCTCGTCCTGCCTGGTCGGAATCGGAACTTCCAAGCTCAGACTCGAACATATAGGGCTGAATAACAGCCTGTTCTCCACCGTGATCTATATTTATGTCGTCATGATCAACGTTTGAAGGTGGTTCGGACAAAATTTCACGATCACATGAATCTAATGAATCCATTTGAGCAAACGTGAATACTAACTGCAGCTTAACGTTACACATGTAGCTTCGCGTTGCCAGGCCAGGACCGTGAGAAGCGTTCTTCGCTTTTCTTACCCCGTTTACGTCACGCGCATGACGTCATATATTCATGAGCCAGCGGGAATTTTTGTGGGCGTTCCGAAGTGGTAATATTTTTAAATGAAAAAAATAATTAAAAAATAGACACGGGGTAATAAACTCGTTTTTTCTTTTTGATTTAGTGTTTATTAATTATCATCTATAAAATAACGCCATCATAACTTGGTATGTCGCGGATCCTTTAAACGTTTAATAACTACGCCCCCGAGGTCCGATCGAGCTCAAATTTCAGGAGGGACGTCCTCTCACTGGACGTCGCACGGCTGGACGAGTCCGACGAAGCAGTTTGTAATCTCTACTACTGTTGAAAAGCAAAGGCACCTTAGATTCCATGATTTCTAAAATAATAATTACAAAATTAATGACTTTGACATTCAAATAAAACAACGGTATTCATAATAACACATACACTGAGCCACTCACTTTAAGGCCTTTTATTCAAGTTTTTACTAATTAGGACAAGTTTGTTTTCAGTCGAAGCGAACACAAAAAGTTGCAATCCAGGAGGAAGAGGAGTGCTTAACAATTGATACGAAATGTGGCTGCTTTTTG
This sequence comes from Zoroaster sp. YZ-2022, assembly GCA_029582265.1. Classification (NCBI taxonomy): domain Eukaryota; kingdom Metazoa; phylum Echinodermata; class Asteroidea; order Forcipulatida; family Zoroasteridae; genus Zoroaster; species Zoroaster sp. YZ-2022. Next base: position 18,972,487 of record CM055825.1, on the reverse strand, counting down.
TTTTTTGTTACACAAGTCTCATTTATTTCATTCATAATAACCGTAATTAAAGATTTGCAAAACAATAAAACAAGATAACAAGAAAACTGCAACATACCTTCACCTTCCGACCATAAACAGGTATAGTAACGATTCGCATTCGGTGAAGACTGCTGCAATTACTAATTGAGAATGTTCCCGTAGGAACGTTCCGCGGGGAATACAGCATGCTTTGCGTGTTCCCGCAGGATCGCTCATTGGGAACACGCTGGCGGTCCGTGGGAAAGCACCATTGTTCCCACAGAGCATACGCATCCGTTCCCATGGATCGCTGGAGTATTCCCAGAGGAACGTTTGGGTGGGCATATATCCGTTCCGACTTTTGAGACGCTCCGTAATATGTTATCTAAATATATGACACATGATGGATGTTAAGGTCCTTCAATATTTATGTATTCAAATCTAAGAATGTGTTTTACTAATACTGTATAATTTAGAAAAAAATCTTACAATATCTGCAAGGTTCTTTCACTGGCTTTTACAGTAGCGTCTCCTTTCTTATACTTTGGCTTGCTGAGCTTGTGTTTCAGCTGTCCCAACTTGGTTGTTGCCTGCCTTCTATTGCTGTTTTCGTTGAAATGCAAAGTTGTAATGTGTAACCTTTAAAAATAAAATGATAATAACATTTCAATTATCATCAACAAGTTAAACAAATTGAGTTGTTGGCTGTTTGATTCACTTAAATACTTGTACATGTATATGAACTTCATTTCTTGAAAAACATAAAAATAAGATTGTATTTTTTGTACAAACAAGTATATTTCTTACCGACAGTATATCCCATGGTAAAACGATTTATTACGCTGTGAAAGCTCTCCACTGATGATGTCTGCTTGGTAGTTGACATCATCTTGATTTTCTGCACCACCGTAGACGTCTAGTCTTTGCAGCAAATGGACCCCCTTACTGTCGGCATTGCAACACAACACCCACAGGAGCACCTATTTGTTTTTGAATTTAATTTAAAAGAAAGTGTTAAATTTACTTTAAACAAATCAATGGAAATGGCACAGACTTAAAAAAAATAAGCACGGCAGTTCAACAATATTTAGAGACTTCCCGGTCCGAACGTGGAGGTCGTGTATATATTGGCTTAACCAGTTACGATATTAAATTTGTAATCCACGTTTTCGTCTCGATTTTTCTGAGATCTCACTATATCGGAAGTTTGTTTGATATGTACAACCAGTACATGTTTATTTGTAATTGAAATAATTGCCAAAAAACGTACCAGGCCGAATTTTGCAGTCTGTTCTCTCTGTCTTCTTCGTCATTCCGTGCCCCAGGCGGCATCTCGTCCTGCCTGGTCGGAATCGGAACTTCCAAGCTCAGACTCGAACATATAGGGCTGAATAACAGCCTGTTCTCCACCGTGATCTATATTTATGTCGTCATGATCAACGTTTGAAGGTGGTTCGGACAAAATTTCACGATCACATGAATCTAATGAATCCATTTGAGCAAACGTGAATACTAACTGCAGCTTAACGTTACACATGTAGCTTCGCGTTTGCCAGGCCAGGACCGTGAGAAGCGTTCTTCGCTTTTCTTACCCTGTTTACGTCACGCGCATGACGTCATATATTCATGAGCCAGCGGGAATTTTTGTGGGCGTTCCGAAGTGGTAATATTTTTAAATGAAAAAAATAATTAAAAAATAGACACGGGGTAATAAACTCGTTTTTTCTTTTTGATTTAGTGTTTATTAATTATCATCTATAAAATAACGCCATCATAACTTGGTATGTCGCGGATCCTTTAAACGTTTAATAACTACGCCCCCGAGGTCCGATCGAGCTCAAATTTCAGGAGGGACGTCCTCTCACTGGACGTCGCACGGCTGGACGAGTCCGACGAAGCAGTTTGTAATCTCTACTACTGTTGAAAAGCAAAGGCACCTTAGATTCCATGATTTCTAAAATAATAATTACAAAATTAATGACTTTGACATTCAAATAAAACAACGGTATTCATAATAACACATACACTGAGCCACTCACTTTAAGGCCTTTTATTCAAGTTTTTACTAATTAGGACAAGTTTGTTTTCAGTCGAAGCGAACACAAAAAGTTGCAATCCAGGAGGAAGAGGAGTGCTTAACAATTGATACGAAATGTGCCTGCTTTTTGTTTTTTGTTACACAAGTCTCATTTATTTCATTCATAATAACCGTAATTAAAGATTTGCAAAACAATAAAACAAGATAACAAGAAAACTGCAACATACCTTCACCTTCCGACCATAAACAGGTATAGTAACGATTCGCATTCGGTGAAGACTGCTGCAATTACTAATTGAGAATGTTCCCGTAGGAACGTTCCGCGGGGAATACAGCATGCTTTGCGTGTTCCCGCAGGATCGCTCATTGGGAACACGCTGGCGGTCCGTGGGAAAGCACCATTGTTCCCACAGAGCATACGCATCCGTTCCCATGGATCGCTGGAGTATTCCCAGAGGAACGTTTGGGTGGGCATATATCCGTTCCGACTTTTGAGACGCTCCCTAATATGTGGAAAACTTCTCCGGATGCTCACAAGAGCTACAGCCAAAATGTCAAGAAGTTCGCTATTTAGATGTACTATTGCTCCACTGAAGCGTATTAGTTCGTTTAGCGAAGAGATAAAACTTACCATTTGTACGCACGGTCAGGAGATGCCTATAGCCACAATTGACTGCTGTCATGGGTTTACTCAAGAGGCTCTAGATGCTATAAAGGAGAAGCGGGACTCATTTCACTGTCTTATGCTAGATGGGATGAGTTTTCGGAAGCAGGTGGAGGTGTATTTGTGATTTGATGTCAAAGCTAAATTAATCTAAATTAACATCTTTGTTTTTAAGATTTTGTTTGGCGAAATCCCTTCTTTTACAAAGTATCTTATAACGGCTTTGGCGACAACATTTTCTAAATCATTTACATTAGAAATATCAAAATATCAGAAGGCGTCAACGGTAGAATTTCTGTAATACTCTCTTGAAAGGTAAATCAAAGTTAAGGGAAGCAAATCTGAGGGTCAACGGTTAATTGTTTACAAAACATTCTGTTTAATTTTATTTTTTATTTAGGTATCATTTCATTGTGAGTTTCTGCAAACAAATATATTTAAAAAAAATATTGTTTGAAAAACTAAGAGTTGGGTATTTTATTGTGATTATTAATGGTCAACTAAATGTTGATAAAAGGTCTGAAATTTTTAAATATTTAACTGTTTCGCAATTTATTTCCTTTGTCACATTAACGGTACGCCTACAATGTGCGTTAATGTACTCCATTATATTGACTGGATAGGCTTCATTCCTGAAGTGCGTCTGGTGCGCGCTTATTTATTAAAAGAGACAAGTCGTCCCACTAGGATGGAAAATGGAAACTGCAAATGGGGTGCGGGTGATGAAGGTTGTTTTTGCAATTATAGAGGGCATTCTCTTACTGGAGTAATACATGTTGGCCTTTCCCCATTCAGAATTTATTTTTTCACAGAATCATTTGAACATTTCTTTACATTTTGTGTTTTAGCTCTCCAGTATGCTGAGTAATTGGAATTAGATGCAATGGCTGGCATCAGTGAGAATCAGTTCAACAGCCTAGAAAGCATCTAAAACACAAGCCCCAAGGTAACCAATAAATCTGTGGTACAATTATTGTAAATGTGTGTGTGTGTGTGTGTGTGTGGATGATTGCATTCCTCCTGACTGCCCTATGATCCACTCACATGACCCCACCAACCTACATTGAAGATTGTGATTTTTATTTTCAAAAAGCAATTCTTTTAAAACTTTATCCACAATGTTTTATTCTTTCCCAGTGAAAACAGGTCAACTCGTATGCGTGCCAACTCGACCCGTAAAAAATGTATTACTGAATATTTACTGGCATGTGTACGGATTGACATCCGGTGGAGTACGAGTTGGTAGAAGTACAAGTTAATTTAGCTACACTATAGTGTCTGTAGTTCCTCATAATACTAGTAGTGCTTATGTCTTGTGTGGTGATGGCTGCATTGCAGTTTACTTTATATTGGCACTTAATTTTCTCACTAAAGTAGACCAGAAACAAATATCAGCACCTTTATTGAGATAATGAAACAGTCACATCATGGAGGAAGGAAGACGTCACATGCAACTTTCTATTCCATTGTAAAACCTAACTTAAAGGCATTGTTCTGAAGGGATCATTTTTCTAAAGTTACATCAATCCATCATCCTGATAATAATATATGAGGGCATTCTAAGTTATGTGTGTTTTGTTAGCATGACCCATTATTCTTCGTCCCTCTTTGAAAACATTTAATATTGTTTTTACATGATTCGTTTATATTTCAGATCAACGGTATCCATTTGTGCTACTGCTACAAGGTGTGTCAGAGTCTGTGTAACTTTGTGATCCAATGGCCAGCATTTGAAGTTTATCCATTCATCAAAGGAGTTAATGTATGATTCAAATTATTTTATATGGACTTATCCTATCTGTGGCAGTCTTTACCCTCAAGAGAATTGTTTTTTTAGGACCTCAAGACAATCTAGGTCTTTCTAGGAATTTCTTTAACATGTTAGAACAAAAATAGTACTGAAGAATTCTTATTATATTTTTGACTGGACCCAAACATCCTCACAAATGTAGTTATTAAGTAATATCTGTTGGTGATCTAGTAAAATGTATATTGCCGACAGTGAATCCCTGGCAGTTGGGCCATATAAACATAGTAAACATACCCCCCAATCTTCATTGCATGGGTGTGTCAGCCTTGGAATACCTTTTGCCAGATCACCCAATTAAAGTTCCTATTTATTTGTATGCTCGCATTGGGATAGTACTGACCATCAATCCCATAAACACAATTGGTTAAACAGACAGTATTGTCACGATCAGAGCAGACTTTCTACAAACAGGGCATGGAATTGGTGTCCTAGTTTAAGACGAACATAGTGACTGAAAATGACTGGCTCATTTATGCAGCAGCAACGCGAATATGACCTTATCATGTGAGTATTATTTTCAGTCACTGAGTTAAACTAGAACTTGAACTCTGATTCCATGCCCTGTTGATCGTGAAGATATTGTCACCTTTAAACAATAACTTTAAAATGACTATTTATGAAAATGTATTTTCAACAGTTAATGACAAATAAATACATATACATGTAACAATCAGAAGATCATTTCAGTATTGTTTGTTTCTTTTTGTTTGACAGTTATCCTTCAAATTACATTGTGTTGTCTCTTCCCTTTAACTTATGTATTTTATTTCTTTTCTTTTTATTATTTTATCAAAAAAGAGTCTAGACAAACAAAATGGTTGGTAATTTTTTCCAAAATTGTTGAGTGTTTACTTTTAAATATTGGTTTTGGTTAGCCAGTTAGCAAATTTCTAAATGGTCAGTGAATTTTGTTTCATTTTAATACATGTAATAACCAAATAATATGTTTCATTATCATTATCACCTTGAACTATGCCACATTTCGTTCGCAGACATGACCCTAATCTGACCTCTCCTTTCTTTCGAAACCAGAAAGGTTTAAGTGAAGAAATATTCTGAATCACTATTCTGTAAATGTATATTTTTGCTATCTTCAGAATTTTTTTTGAATTTTACCAAATTTGGCACAATTGACACCCATATTATGAGGAAAAACTTTGTGTATGACTTCACATGATTGAACCGGAACTTACGGTTGGAAGAATTTAAAATTATATTGGATGACTGAAGCAGAAGTTAATGTATTCAGTATAGCACATTATATGTTATTTTTATTATATATTATGAAAACTCATACCTCCTGAGGTAACTCTTGTCTTTTATTTATTTTTATTTTTATATTCTGACTACAAAACATCAAATTTAAAATATAAACATAGTCGTCCAAGTCACACTTGTTAATTTCGAACGTATTGCTTAAATCTCACAACTTTTCCAAGTTCAACAGCCAATATCTCAGGAACTAAATGACCTGTTAGAAAACAAAAAACACAATTGAATTCCTTACATTAATAGCTTGTAATTCTTGTGAAATGAGTTACCATAAATGCTTTGGTCAAATTAGTGGCACACGAAGTAACGATTTTAAAAGGTTATATCTCATAGCTTCAATCTGATGTATAATTTGACAAAGCTGGGGGAAAAATAAAAATAGGGTGTTAAAGCTATATAATGTAATCTTACCTGCTCAGTAAGTTGGAGAACAAACGGATGATGATGGACATATGTATACTTCAAATTATTCCAAGATATTTATTTCATGAAAAATCAGGCCTCGTATTGAGATTTGGAGGCAATGTGAATGGGAATTTTGACATGGTTCCTGTGTATGAAATATTATTTGAAATATATACATATCAAAACTATGATCAATGACGTCATTACTACGTCACTACGGAAAATTAAAACAGGTCGAAAAAAATATATTTCTCTATCTCTAAAATTATAGATCAGAATTTTGTCAAATTTCGAATATAAACAATCTATGTCAATATGAAGACAACTGGAAAGTTTCATCTTAATCACGTGACAAAAACTTAATATATGAGAATAAAAAAGTAGTTTACGATACAACTTTAGGTTAATAAACAAATTAGGCGATGCTGTTTCCTGCGCCAAAATTCAAACTAGCAGACGAAACCATTGTTGTGACACTCATTTAGGCTTTTACAGATCTCTGATATTGTAATAAAATTAATTACTGGCATTACTTATTTTAAATTGTGTAATTGCAATTTTGACAATCTCTGCTATTTTTTTCCTTTTCTCCTTCTCGATGAGACTTATCGAACAAAAAACAACATAGTTTCCAAAGTTCACAGAGCCTTCAAACTTGACAGATACTTATACCATAACATGTAGTTGTCAATAAATTTGACATATAGTTTCAGGTAAAGTTGTGACGTCATGGTGACGTCATCAGATAGCGAGACACTAAAATCAAATTTTAATATTGCCAAAAATCATATCTCGTGAACCACAAAATATATTTTCACAATCTTTGCATCATCTTACAGATCTTGACTTATGTGACATTTCGTACACAGACATGACCCCAATCAGACCTCTCTTTCCGGTCGAAACCGGATATGGTATATGCCTTCAGTGGACGAAATTACTATTGACATGTGACCTTTTTAAAAATGTGAAGGATGACGCCATCACCTGTCACAGTGCCCTCTTGTGGCAGGTTTAGAAACATAATAATCTCAAAAATCATAGGAAATTTGAATATGACTTCTGCGAATAAAGTGATAGTGACATCTTATTCTCAAAAAATATGTTTGATGACATCATCAAAGTTCCGAGCGCCCCCTAGTGGCATTTTTAAAAAGGGATTAATTTCCAATCTCAGAAATTGAACCAAAGCAAGTACTAAAGTTATTTTTTCATGATCATGAGGAAGTTTCATTGTGTCATATATATGACCTTCAAATCACCTGTTCTGACCTTTACTTCCGGTCCAAACAGGAAGTCTAAAGTCAACACATTCTAATGCAAAATTGATATATTTTTGAATATGAAATTGATATTGTTATAATAAAAGATGTATACACCTTTGCAAAATATGATATTGACATCATCGTTGATAATTTGATTGAACCGGAAGTGGATCTCGAACAACGTGTGTTTGTTCTAACAAACACTTAAGCTCTAGTATATAATTATAATTGTTTTGGTGAGGGGGGGGTCTCCACCTTTAAATTAGGGCCAAATGACATCACCATACACCACATGTGTTCACACATCTCCAAAAGTGACACATTACAAAATTGATTTTTTTTTCATGACCGGTGAAGGGGGAGGGAGTACTCAAATTAGTGTATGTTGAATGGTCATTCAACAAATGTAAATATTAAACTAGAACCAGTGGATGCCGGAGAATTTTAAATAATAAATGTGTAAATAAATATATTACTGCTTTTGTCCTAGTTCCATTCACTGAGTCTTTCGGTCATGGCCATCCTGTAGGGATTAGTTGTGACGGAGGGGGTGGTTGTGATGGTGGTCTCTGATTTCCCCGTCACACCACTTGTGTCCCTAAGCAAGTCGCTTTACTCAATTGCGTTGTCCTTCGGATGGGACATAAAGCCTTAGGTCCCGTGTACTGGACTTGGCAGTGCACGAAAAAGAACAATCCATCCACAGATTACTATTTTGACTTCAGACTTAACAAGAAATATACTAATAAACATCTCAATTCACTTCTATGTCATCCCAAAATATACAATAACACATTCAGTTTAACATCCAGGCCAAATTAGAAGAATCAATGAACATTCCGCATAAAAACGTTTTAAAATTAAATCCCAATCGCCTCCACTACATTACATTACAAGATATTAAAGACTTTCAACATCTTTCCAATAATAAAGACATCATTATCAGAATCTCCAACAAAAATATGGGCTTATGCTTTTGCAACACATCATGGTACATAAATTAATATAAGACAAATTAACTGCAGTAAATACACATCAGTGGGTCGTTTTGACACTAAACATCGTCACCACTCTCATAACATCAGCCAAACAAGATATCAACTCACTGTTTACAAACAACGATCTTCCTAAATCAGCGGATTCAGACTTCAAAGAAATAACACCCTTCCTTAAAACTAAAATGATTAAAATCCCTTATATGGATATTCTCCCAAAAGTTCAAAAATTAGACTCTCCACCTTACGAATCAAAACTTAAAAGGTCGTCCAATTATCACTGCACATAGTTGGATTACCTCCCCTATTTCTAAAACACTTGGTTTTTATTTAGATAATTTTAGATATATTTTTAAAGCAGATTTGAAGATAAATTTACAGAATTTAACTTTTCCTGGCCTATTATTAATAGTCCTAACCAACTTATCGACCAAATTAAGATATTCGATGTTAGTTATTTCGATGACATTTCCCTCATTTCTTTTGACTTTGAAAGTCTTTACACTAATATTACTCCGAATGACATCCACGGTATTCTTTTTAAAGTTACTTCAATCTGTGATTACCCTTTTGATTTTAAAAAATAATTTTTCAAACTATATAATTTCACTTGTAAATATAGCAAGTTTTAGGTAGGTAATTTTCTTTTTAGACAAAATATTGGTGTTGAAATGGGCAGCTATCACTCTGCACAAATTGCTCACTTAATTTGGGCTTACAGAGAATTTCTGTTTTTCAAAAATTTCAATAATCCTTATTTACATATTTTTGTCAGATATATTGATGAAGGTCTCTTCATCACTCGTAACTCAGTTAATTTTAACCATAGTTATGTCATTAATGCCCTCGCCTCTTTTTACCCTAAATCTATACCAATTACTTGTACTGTCAATAGTAAAACCATTAAGTTTTTACACCTCCAGCTCTCTATAGATCATTTTACTCTTTTAAATAATGAATTTAATTTCTTTATTTATCACAAACAATTCCATAAATGCAGTTATATTAATTTCACTTCCAATCACAACCCCAATTATTTTTCTAGCATTAAGGGTGAATGCCATCGTTATAAAACCCACTCATCCTGTATCCACGAGTATAACCATATGTTAAAACTGTTTTCAATCAGACTCCTCAAATGCAGTTTTCATAAATCTTTTATGAACAGATTTAAGCTTAAATTTCATCATACTTTTTCCCGCAAACCTTTTTGTCTAATTGTAACGTTAAACCAATATTTAGTACTGTTAATTTAACAAAACCAGTAATAATAGTTTATATGCTCGTAAGATTCTTAACAAATACAAACAAGAACCGTTTCTATATATGTATAGTTTCATCTAATGATGTCAAACTTAAACAACTGTTTTGCACTAGTAGCAAACTTCACAAGAAAATCTGCTCTTTCAAACCTAATTATTAAACTTACGTTTACATCATCCATGTATTATTTCCTTAATCTGTCCAGTATCACATCTATTTCAATCCATGCATTAGTTTCGTTGATCTATCCAGTATCACATCTATTTCCATCCATGCATTATTTCCTAAATATGTACAGTATCACATATATTTTCATCCATGCATTATTCTGTGATGTTTTCTCACAAGGGTATTATGATATTGATAAAACCAACTTGGTGAAACACAGCAACACACTGGAGCCTCAGCACCTATAAAACAACGGCCAAGAAGAGCACCAGGAATGAGCAGGGATGAAATAAATAAGCAAGTTAAGGAACTGCTTGAGAAGAAACATATCGAAACATCATCAAGTCATTGGCATCACAGTAGTTTTAGTGTCAAAGAAGGATGGCACTAAAAGATTTTGTATTGACTATAAAAAACTTAATGATGTGACGAGGAAGGATTCATATCCAGTACCGAATATTGAGGATTCACTGAATGCACTAGCAGGAGCAAAATGGTTTTCAAGTTTGGATCTTGCTTCAGGATATTGGCAAGTGGAACTAGATGAAACCGCCAAAGATAAATCTGCATTTGTAGTACAAGGTGGATTATACTCATGGAGTGTAATGTCATTTGGTCTATGCAATGCCCCTGCAACATTTGAACGCTTAAAAAATGGAACGAGTCATGGCAGGACTGCAATGGGAGATCTTGCTTTTGTATATAGATGACATACTGTGCTTTGGGAGGACAACAGAAGAAGCAATAACATGTTTAGAGAACATTTTCCAGAGACTGAGAGAAGCAAAGCTTAAGCTGAAACCGAAGAAATGCCATCTTCCTAAACAAACTGCAGGACTTGGGACATGTTGTATCTGCAGATGGAGTAAGGACAGACCCTGACAAAATTGAAGCAGTAAAGAATTTGAACTTGTCATAATGAGTGTGATGTACAACCAACTATTTATTCTCTATTATTTATATATAATTATAATTGTTTTGGTGGGGGGGGGGGGGGTCTCCACCTTTAAATTAGGGCCAAATGACATCACCATACATCACATGTGTTCACACATCTCCAAAAGTGACACATTACAAAATAGATTTTTTTTTCATGACCGGTGAAGGGGGAGGGAGTACTCAAATTAGTGTATGTTGAATGGTCATTCAACAAATGTAAATATTAAACTAGAACCAGTGGATGCCGGAGAATTTTAAATAATAAATGTGTAAATAAATATATTACTGCTTTTGTCCTAGTTCCATTCACTGAGTCTTTCGGTCATGGCCATCCTGTAGGGATTAGTTGTGACGGAGGGGGTGGTTGTGATGGTGGTCTCTGATTTCCCCGTCACACCACTTGTGTCCCTAAGCAAGTCGCTTTACTCAATTGCGTTGTCCTTCGGATGGGACATAAAGCCTTAGGTCCCGTGTACTGGACTTGGCAGTGCACGAAAAAGAACAATCCATCCACAGATTACTATTTTGACTTCAGACTTAACAAGAAATATACTAATAAACATCTCAGTTCACTTCTATGTCATCCCAAAATATACAATAACACATTCAGTTTAACATCCAGGCCAAATTAGAAGAATCAATGAACATTCCGCATAAAAACGTTTTAAAATTAAATCCCAATCGCCTCCACTACATTACATTACAAGATATTAAAGACTTTCAACATCTTTCCAATAATAAAGACATCATTATCAGAATCTCCAACAAAAATATGGGCTTATGCTTTTGCAACACATCATGGTACATAAATTAATATAAGACAAATTAACTGCAGTAAATACACATCAGTGGGTCGTTTTGACACTAAACATCGTCACCACTCTCATAACATCAGCCAAACAAGATATCAACTCACTGTTTACAAACAACGATCTTCCTAAATCAGCAGATTCAGACTTCAAAGAAATAACGCCCTTCCTTAAAACTAAAATGATTAAAATCCCTTCTATGGATATTGTCCCAAAAGTTCAAAAATTAGACTCTCCACCTTACGAATCAAAACTTAAAAGGTCGTCCAATTATCACTGCACCTAGTTGGATTACCTCCCCTATTTCTAAAACACGTGGTTTTTATTTAGATAATTTTAGATATATTTTTAAAGCAGATTTGAAGATAAATTTACAGAATTTAACTTTCCCTGGCCTATTATTAATAGTCCTAACCAACTTATCGACCAAATTAAGACATTCGATGTTAGTTATTTCGATGACATTTCCCTAATTTCTTTTGACTTTGAAAGTCTTTACACTAATATTACTCCGAATGACATCCACGGTATTCTTTTTAAAGTTACTTCAATCTGTGATTACCCTTTTGATTTTTTAAAATTATTTTTCAAACTATATAATTTCACTTGTAAATATAGCAAGTTTTAGGTAGGTAATTTCTTTTTAGACAAAATATTGGTGTTGAAATGGGCAGCTATCACTCTGCACAAATTGCTCACTTAATTTTGGCTTACAGAGAATTTCTGTTTTTCAAAAATTTCAATAATCCTTATTTACATCTTTTTGTCAGATATATTGATGAAGGTCTCTTCATCACTCGTAACTCAGTTAATTTTAACCATAGTTATGTCATTAATGCCCTCGCCTCTTTTTACCCTAAATCTATACCAATCACTTGTACTGTCAATAGTAAAACCATTAAGTTTTTACACCTCCAGCTCTCTATAGATCATTTTACTCCTTTAAATAATGAATTTAATTTCTTTATTTATCAGAAACAATTCCATAAATGCAGTTATATTAATTTCACTTCCAATCACAACCCCAATTATTTTTCTAGCATTAAGGGTGAATGCCATCGTTATAAAACCCACTCATCCTGTATCCACGAGTATAACCATATGTTAAAACTGTTTTCAATCAGACTCCTCAAATGCAGTTTTCATAAATCTTTTATAAACAGATTTAAGCTTAAATTTCATCATACTTTTTCCCGCAAACCTTTTTGTCTAATTGTAACGTTAAACCAATATTTTGTACTGTTAATTTAACAAAACCAGTAATAATAGTTTATATGCTCGTAAGATTCTTAACAAATACAAACAAGAACCGTTTCTATATATGTATAGTTTCATCTAATGATGTCAAACTTAAACAACTGTTTTGCACTAGTAGCAAACTTCACAAGAAAATCTGCTCTTTCAAACCTAATTATTAAACTTACGTTTACATCATCCATGTATTATTTCCTTAATCTGTCCAGTATCACATCTATTTCAATCCATGCATTAGTTTCGTTGATCTATCCAGTATCACATCTATTTCCATCCATGCATTATTTCCTAAATATGTGCAGTATCACATATATTTTCATCCATGCATTATTCTGTGATGTTTTCTCACAAGGGTATTATGATATTGATAAAACCAACTTGGTGAAACACAGCAACACACTGGAGCCTCAGCACCTATAAAACAACGACCAAGAAGAGCACCAGGAATGAGCAGGGATGAAATAAATAAGCAAGTTAAGGAACTGCTTGAGAAGAAACATATCGAAACATCATCAAGTCATTGGGCATCACAGTAGTTTTAGTGTCAAAGAAGGATGGCACTAAAAGATTTTGTATTGACTATAAAAAACTTTAATGATGTGACGAGGAAGGATTCATATCCAGTACCGAATATTGAGGATTCACTGAATGCACTAGCAGGAGCAAAATGGTTTTCAAGTTTGGATCTTGCTTCAGGATATTGGCAAGTGGAACTAGATGAAACCGCCAAAGATAAATCTGCATTTGTAGTACAAGGTGGATTATACTCATGGAGTGTAATGTCATTTGGTCTATGCAATGCCCCTGCAACATTTGAACGCTTAAAAAATGGAACGAGTCATGGCAGGACTGCAATGGGAGATCTTGCTTTTGTATATAGATGACATACTGTGCTTTGGGAGGACAACAGAAGAAGCAATAACATGTTTAGAGAACATTTTCCAGAGACTGAGAGAAGCAAAGCTCAAGCTGAAACCGAAGAAATGCCATCTTCCTAAACAAACTGCAGGACTTGGGACATGTTGTATCTGCAGATGGAGTAAGGACAGACCCTGACAAAATTGAAGCAGTAAAGAATTTGAACTTGTCATAATGAGTGTGATGTACAACCAACTATTTATTCTCTATTATTTATATATAAATATAATTGTTTTGGTGAGGGGGGGGGGGGGTCTCCACCTTTAAATTAGGGCCAAATGACATCACCATACATTACATGTGTTCACACATCTCCAAAAGTGACACATTACAAAAAAAAATTCATGACCGGTGAAGGGGGAGGGAGTACTCAAATTAGTGTATGTCGAATGGTCATTCAACAAATGTAAATATTAAACTAGAACCAGTGGATGCCGGAGAATTTTAAGTAATAAATGTGTAAATAAATATATTACTGCTTTTGTCCTAGTTCCATTCACTGAGTCTTTCGGTCATGGCCATCCTGTAGGGGTTAGTTGTGACAGAGGGGGTGGTTGTGTTGGTGGTCTCTGATTTCCCCGTCACACCACTTGTGTCCCTAAGCAAGTCGCTTGACCAAATTGCGTTGTCCTTCGGATAGGACATAAATCCTTATGTCCCGTGTACTGGATTTGGCACAGGGTAGAGAGGGCGCCATATATCTGTGTATCGATTGTGCAGGACAGAGCGTGCGCGATATGATAGCGGGCGTGAGAGCGTGGGTGTTTCCACCATTTAAATTAGGGCTACATGACATCACATGTGTTCACACATCTGCAAAAGTGACACATTACAATTTTTTTATTTTTTTATGACCGGTGAAAGGGGGAGGGAGTACTCAAATTAGGAGGGGTGGTTGTGATGGTGTTCTCTGATTTCCCCGTCACACCACTTGTGTCCCTAAGCAAGTCACTTTACTCAATTGCGTTGTCCTTCGGATGGGACATAAAACCTTAGGTCCCGTGTACTGGACTTGGCAGTGCACGAAAAAGAACAATCCATCCACAGATTACTATTTTGACTTCAGACTTAACAAGAAATATACTAATAAACATCTCAATTCACTTCTATGTCATCCCAAAATATACAATAACACATTCAGTTTAACATCCAGGCCAAATTAGAAGAATCAATGAACATTCCGTATAAAAACGTTTTAAAATTAAATCCCAATCGCCTCCACTACATTACATTACAAGATATTAAAGACTTTCAACATCTTTCCAATAATAAAGACATCATTATCAGAATCTCCGACAAAAATATGGGCTTATGCTTTTGCAACACATCATGGTACATAAATTAATATAAAAGACAAATTAACTGCAGTAAATACACATCAGTGGGTCGTTTTGACACTAAACATCGTCACCACTCTCATAACATCAGCCAAACAAGATATCAACTCACTGTTTACAAACAACGATCTTCCTAAATCAGCGGATTCAGACTTCAAAGAAATAACACCCTTCCTTAAAACTAAAATGATTAAAATCCCTTCTATGGATATTCTCCCAAAAGTTCAAAAATTAGACTCTCCACCTTACGAATCAAAACTTAAAAGGTCGTCCAATTATCACTGCACATAGTTGGATTACCTCCCCTATTTCTAAAACACTTGGTTTTTATTTAGATAATTTTAGATATATTTTTAAAGCAGATTTAAAGACAAATGTACAGAATTTAACTTTCCCTGGCCTATTATTAATAGTCCTAATCAACTTATCGACCAAATTAAGACATTCGATGTTAGTTATTTCGATGACATTTCCCTCATTTCTTTTGACTTTGAAAGTCTTTACACTAATATTACTCCGAATGACATCCACGGTATTCTTTTTAAAGTTACTTCAATCTGTGATTACCCTTTAGATTTTTTTAAATTATTTTTCAAACTATATAATTTCACTTGTAAATATAGCAAGTTTTAGGTAGGTAATTTTCTTTTTAGACAACATATTGGTGTTGAAATGGGCAGCTATCACTCTGCACAAATTGCTCACTTAATTTTGCCTTACAGAGAATTTCTGTTTTTCAAAAATTTCAATAATCCTTATTTACAATTTTTTTGTCAGATATATTGATGGTCTCTTCATCACTCGTAACTCAGTTAATTTTAACCATAGTTATGTCATTAATGCCCTCGCCTCTTTTTACCCTAAATCTATACCAATCACTTGTACTGTCAATAGTAAAACCATTAAGTTTTTACACCTCCAGCTCTCTGTAGATCATTTTACTCTTTTAAATAATAAATTTAATTTCTTTATTTATCAGAAACCATTCCAAAAATGCAGTTATATTAATTTCACTTCCAATCACAACCCCAATTATTTTTCTAGCATTAAGGGTGAATGCCATCGTTATAAAACCCACTCATCCTGTATCCACGAGTATAACCATATGTTAAAACTGTTTTCAATTAGACTCCTCAAATGCAGTTTTCATAAATCTTTTATCAACAGATTTAAGCTTAAATTTCATCATACCTTTTCCCACAAACCTGTTTGTCTAATTGTAACGTTAAACCAATATTGTGTACTGTTAATTTAACAAAACCAGTAATAATAGTTTATATGCTCGTAAGATTCGTAACAAATACAAACAAGAACCGTTTCTCTATATTTATAGTTTCATCTAATGATGTCAAACTTAAACAACTGTTTTGCACTAGTAGCAAACTTCACAAGAAAATCTGCTCTTTCAAACCTAATTATTAAACTTACGTTTACATCATCCATGTATTATTTCCTTAATCTGTCTAGTATCACATATATTTCAATCCATGCATTATTCTGTGATGTTTTCTCACAAGGGTATTATGATATTGATAAAACCAACTTGGTGAAACACAGCAACACACTGGAGCCTCAGCACCTATAAAACAACGACCAAGAAGCGCACCAGGAATGAGCAGGGATGAAATAAATAAGCAAGTTAAGGAACTGCTTGAGAAGAAACTTATCGAAACATCATCAAGTCATTGGGCATCACAGTAGTTTTAGTGTCAAAGAAGGATGGCACTAAAAGATTTTGTATTGACTATAAAAGACTTAATGATGTGACGAGGAAGGATTCATATCCAGTACCGAATATTGAGGATTCACTGAATGCACTAGCAGGAGCGAAACGGTTTTCAAGTTTGGATCTTGCTTCAGGATATTGGCAAGTGGAACTAGATGAAACCGCCAAAGATAAATCTGCATTTGTAGTACAAGGTGGATTATACTCATGGAGTGTAATGTCATTTGGTCTATGCAATGCCCCTGCAACATTTGAACGCTTAAAAAATGGAACGAGTCATGGCAGGACTGCAATGGTAGATCTTGCTTTTGTATATAGATGACATACTGTGCTTTGGGAGGACAACAGAAGAAGCAATAACATGTTTAGAGAACATTTTCCAGAGACTGAGAGAAGCAAAGCTCAAGCTGAAACCGAAGAAATGCCATCTTCCTAAACAAACTGTGCAGGACTTGGGACATGTTGTATCTGCAGATGGAGTAAGGACAGACCCTGACAAAATTGAAGCAGTAAAGAATTTGAACTTGTCATAATGAGTGTGATGTACAACCAACTATTTATTCTCTATTATTTATACATAATTATAATTGTTTTGGTGGGGGGGGGGGGTCTCTACCTTTAAATTAGGGCCAAATGACATCACCATACATCAGATGTGTTCACACATCTCCAAAAGTGACACATTACAACATTGATTTTTTTCATGACCGGTGAAGGGGGAGGGAGTACTCAAATTAGTGTATGTCGAATGGTCATTCAACAAATGTAAATATTAAACTAGAACCAGTGGATGCCGGACAATTTTAAATAATAAATGTGTAAATAAATATATTACTGCTTTTGTCCTAGTTCCATTCACTGAATCATTCGGTCATGGCCATCCTGTAGGGGTTAGTTGTGACAGAGGGGGTGGTTGTGATGGTGGTCTCTGATTTCCCGGTCACACCACTTGTGTCCCTAAGCAAGTCGCTTTACCAAATTGCGTTGTCCTTCGGATAGGAGATAAATCCTTATGTCCTGTGTACTGGATTTGGCACAGGGTAGAGAGGGCGCCATATATCTGTGTATCGATTGTGCAGGACAGAGCGTGCGCGATATGATAGAGGGCGTGAGGGTTTCCACCTTTTAAATTAGGGCTACATGACATCACATGTGTTCACACATCTGCAAAAGTGACACATTACAAAATTGATTTTTTTTTTTATGACCGGTGAAAGGGGGAGGGAGTACTCAAATTAGGAGGGGTGGTTGTGATGGTGTTCTCTGATTTCCCCGTCACACCACTTGTGTCCCTAAGCAAGTCACTTTACTCAATTGCGTTGTCCTTCAGATGTGACATAAAGCCTTAGGTCCCGTGTACTGGATTTGGCAGTGCACGTAAAAGAACGAGTTGCACTTATTATGAGTAGGGGTGAAATCCCGATGCATCTGGTTCGAGATAGGGCTGTACTTGTCATAATGAGTGTGATGTACAACCAACTATTTCTCCTCTATATTTATATATAAAATTGTTTTGGTGTGTGTGTGTGGGGGGGGGGGGGGAGGTCTCCACCTTTAAATTAGGGCCAAATGACATCACCATACATCACATGTGTTCATGTTCATGAAAGTTGCAGAGGAATTTATTTTTCGTTTTGGTGTACCACGTGAGATACACAGCGACCAGGGACGAAATTTTGAGTGTAATGTTATGGCTGAAGTGTGTAAATTGCTAAGTATTAGAAAAACTAGAACTACTAGAATATTGTAGCAACATTAGTGGATCCCAAGAGTAATCAAAAAGACTGGGACGAACAAATACAATGTGCATTGTTCGCATACATAAGTGCCATTCAGGAATCAACACAGGAGACTCCTAACATGATGCTAGGACGCGAAGTTGAATTACCGATAGACTTAACCATGGAGGTATCCCGAGGAAGACCGTCAGATGAAAATAGTGACTATGCAGAATAATTAAGATGTAATTTATGTAATGCTCATGACTGGGCGAGAAAATACCTAAGGCATGCAGCTGAAAGACAGAAGAAACAGTACAATCGTACAGCGGATGACGGTAGAATTGTAGAGGGAATGTATGTATGGTTACATAATCCTATTAGGAGTAGAGGGCAATGTCATAAACCTTCCTGACCTTGGGAAGGACCTTATCAAGTAGTGAATCAGCTCACGGATGTGGTCTTTCGTATCAAAAAGAGGAGACAGGGTAACTTTGCTGTGGTACATGCAGACAGGCTGAAAGTCTATGAAGGACTGCCTATAACAGAATGTATTAAGAGAAACATGCAAAGTTCAGACGATGCGGTAATACATAGAAGAAATCCCGAGAAACTAAGAAAAAATCCGATGAGATATGCAGATAGCAAGCAATTTTAAGTTATTGTTAAAAGTGAGGTGAATTAATATGTTGTACTTCTTATTTATTATATTTATGACAGAAATACAAAGATGGAGCTGGCCGATCTGAGTGAGATAATACAGGAGAGAAGGATCTTCAACTGTGAGGAATGTGGGTTGAAGTTTGGAAAACAATTTAATTATGATAGACATCGTATGACACACATGGAATACAGAAATATATTTCATTGCATGCAATGTTCACAAAGTTACATACGGCGAGATCACCTAAAACGCCACTACCTATCAAATCACTCAGGATGTATGGGAGACCTAAAGCGAGTACAGCCCCAAAGATCAGGGGCGGTATTCACAAAACTAACTTAGTAGGGCACTTAAGATTGCCCTTAAATCGTAAGCACCCCGCTAACTTAAGTGGAGCACTTAACTACCTATTCACAAAACATCTAAGAACCCCGCTTAACTTAGTACCCCGCTTATCTCACAACAATTAACTCATATACATATACGAGCGCGTATCACGCACATCTATCCCTAACAATGATTTTGATTGGTTATATTTCGAGTCCGCGTCACGTCTCTTCTCACATTATTAGACGCGCGCGTGTAAAACATCCCGGACACATAACAGAGATGTACATACATGTACATTGTATAACAATCGTGCACAATGGCCACTAAAGAGGCAAAAAGCCGAAAGCCAAACTTTTCGGAGGAGAAGTTACTTCTTCTTAGTGAGTGGGAGAATCGTGAGAATGTACTACGACCACGTTTCTCATCTAAAATACCGGTAACGTCTCAAGTCAAGCATAATGCCTGGCAAGAAATTGCTGATGCACTGAATGCTCAGTTTCCGTAAGTGCGTCGGGATGTCGCCGAACTCCAAAAGAAGTGGCAACTGAAATATGAACAGCAAGATGAAGGAGGAAAGCCTCAAAACATCGAAAGGAGTCAAAGATAACTGGTATGAAATTCGCCATTTATAATTATATATAATGTATCACCAAGCTTTCTTGACAGACTTGTTGAAACTACATTTACAATCCTTGATACCGAAGATTGAGAAATTCTTATTGTATCCCCTACTGTTCCTTAAAAAGTCCCACAGGCGTAAAATTGCAGTGCGGTTAATACCTTTATTTCGGGAGGAATGGCACAGCTTCGTTCGGTTTGAGATACAATTTCGTCTCTTATTAGAACGGTAATAAATAGAACACCGTTTCTGTCGAATCTATACCGTGAGTAAAGTTCCCCGTCATCAAATTCTGCAAGAGGATTGCACCTTTCACGAAATACTCTTTCTCTCCGAATTTCTCTTTCGTTTAAATCTCTGTGTGGTGCGCGGCACGTAAAAAAGCCGCCATGACACCTAAGCGCCCCGCTTAAGAAAGTTAAGACTGGTCTGACCACGCTTAGATTTAAGACGCACATTTAAGCGGGGTACTTAGCGCAATTGTTTCGTGAATACCGCTTAAACTGAACGGGTCATCTAAGTTGGGTATTTAAGTGGGGTGCTTACAATTTTGTGACTTAAGTAGTTTTGTGAATACCGCGCCAGACGACAAGAGCGAGACAAGGAGAAGGAGCGGGAAGAGAAGTTAAGAGAACAGCAGGAGCGGAAGAAGCAAGAGGAGAAGCTAAGATAACTGCCAAAGCAGAAACAGTCGCCAATGGAACATCCCGAGGAAACAGATCACGAAACAGAGGAATAACGTGCAGCAGAGACAGCCGTGTCACTAATGGCATCAGATTTTGAGGATGTGTTTGACATTGTCACTGAAGTAGGACCACCACGAAGGGGGGAAAGGAAAATTGCTCATATACAAAAATGAAGAGGAAGATGATAGTGAGCAAGACGAGGCAGACGAGTGGAAGGAGACACTATTGGAGGCCACTACAAATAGAGAAATTGCTCAAGAACAACCTGGTACGAATAACCGAGGAACATGTTGTGAAGTCATTTGACAAGAAGGGGCCGACTCGTCCGACAAGACACAACTCACCGAACTTATGAATTAAACACTAAGCTTAATGAAGAATAAATTAATTAACAGCTTTCTCGAAAGTACATATGTACAGTGTCAAATTATATTTGTTACTTGTTTATGAAGTTGTTTAACATTATTTATAATTTGAGAGTTCCACCATATTAATTAAAGTACAAAGTTCTAAAGATAGGGATTTTTTATTGGGAGTTGTGTATAATTATAGCTAAAGAGCTTTGTAACATAATCTAAAACGATGAAGTTGATGAGTCAAGTTGAAGTCATGTACTAATAATAGTATGAGGTACTTCATCAGTCATACCTTAATAATCATTACTGGTAGCTATTAATGTTATTGGTGACATTTTTCTAAGCTTCTCTTATTTCTAAATATTTATGATGTGGATTGACTTGTGTGTAACTGTTGTTATTCACGTGAGCATGCTGTTCATACACTATGCTATAAAATAATAGAGTTTGTGTAAATTCAAGATGGCGGATTTCAGTATAAGTCAACGGTTATGATTGGTCCTAAGTTTGCAAATTATTATCTGTAAATTTAGCATAGAAAACACAGATTTTTAAAGTAGAAAGTTACCAAGTTTTATTTCGTAGAAAATTTGCCCATTATATATTTATTGATGAATCTTTTCATACTACAGAAATAAGTCGTACTCTTTGTAAAATTATCGTCTGCTCAGTGTTTACAAAGTTTATGAATATTCATATTTATGAATATTCATGTTTACGTTCATTCGTGAACTCAATTGACCGTGACGGCCTTAATTAGGAAACAGTATTATTTGATGGACGTCATTGGGATAAATGGAGAGATACTCAGCGCCGATCTTTAGAACAGCGTGTGATGTTCAAACTTGGCACGCTCCACCCTGACGGGATGAACGTGGAGTTCACCGCGTTTGTTCTACCCGCGGTTCATCACAACAAGCCTTAATTCCCCTGATGAAGGTGCATCGCACCGAAAGCTCGGGTATAACTATCCAGTGAGCACTGTTTCACCTTTACTATTCACATTTTCAGTATATATATATAAATAAATATATTTTTTACGCAATTCGCCCCACACAAGGCAATGGCCACTCCAAGGTGGGGGCTACTAAGTCATTGAGTTGTTACAACTCCACACAGAAGAAACCAGCCCCTCGCACAGAAACAAGACAAGTTAATATAAACCAGCCTCTTCACGGTGCGAATAGGACTGGGAGGGGTAACTAGTCCAGAACAAGGCAGTTATTAAACTGCCTCTGCCCCTATAAGCAATTATGGTTAAGTGTCTTGCTCAAGGACACAAGTGTCACGGCCGGGATTCGAACCCACATTCTGCTGCTAACACCAGAACTTGAGTCCGAGCTAGACCGCTCGGCCACGACACTCCACAAAATATTTTCGGGGTTATCAGCAATAGTGATATTGTTAGGGTAGGGGAGGAGGTGGTCTCACGTGCGCACTTATTGTGATGAAACAAACTGTTTCACAGGTTAGTTTTATATTTATATTTCTTGAAAACTTGATGGTTGAAAAATTAACTATTTATTGATGTTTGTTGCTTAGTGCCCAAAAGTATAGTCAACAGAAGGTTGTTAAAAACAAAGCACTGAAAAAAAAAATACAAAACCTAAACCTTATTTCAAGTTAAAGTGTTTTCACGTTTTAAGAAAGCTCAAGCATTTACAGCTCAAGAAAAATGGTTGAAAATAAATAATGAATCCCTGCATGTACTGTATGTATCTACTCGAAAAGAACGCAGATCTGTAAATATTTCTGCTAAATAAGGTACATCAATTTTTATTAAATGCCAAATAGAAAATTTATTTTATCACCATACTACATTGATAGCCCTTTTTTATGATTATATTTATATACATGTAGCCCTAAATATAAACTGGTTCTGGAGAGTTTAAACCAAATCTTTGATTTAAAAAAATAGGCCCTCTACTACCTAAATCTGTATAAATCATTTATAAATGCAATTTGTTTCATGTTTGTTAGTGTTTAATAATTGTTTTATGCAGCGAAAGATTATGGAAAATATTCGGAAAACACGGTAGAATAAAACTGTTTACAGATACTTTTCTAATAGATTAATTGGAGATAGAGAACAATGATATTTTACACCAGTGCAACTCAGCTATTGATCCTTTTCATCTGGTACACATACACGTACCAACAGATGTCAGAATCACACCCCTGCGCAGATATTGATAGTATAATGGTGTATGGACAACACACCACATGTGAAAATGTAGAAATGGAGCACACCCTTACCACAGTTTTAGATGAATGAACTAATTGATGGTTTTGGTATGTGGTTATTGTGGTATATCACATGTCCTCTAGCGCCCTCCATTGACTGTATTGTGTTAGAAATTCCCATGATTGCAAACTCTACATTTCCTAATTACTAATCAAAGATCGTATAGATGGAGAACTTGACCCGAACGCTATGCAAGTACATGAAATTTACATGGAGGTCATACGTTTTGGAACTGATTAACTAGGGCAACGCGCACTGATTGGCTTAGCAGCGCGTCAAGGTATGCAAATGAAGCCACTCACTGATCCGATGTACAAAGACTATACACATTACGTTAGATCATGTACAAAACAATAGTCGTTCACCTTGTAGAGGAAACTGCACATCACACGTAAAGGAATGGTACACATACTACTACTACTACTAGGTTAATAATGCACTCGATACATCATTAACGTTAAACCTTAGTAAAGAAATAAACACTTTTGATAAAGTCAAAGCCTCCTAGCATACTAGCTAAGGTCTATAAATCATCAGGGAACAATTCAATAACCTCATGAACTTTAATGGTAAGTTTTAGAGAATAAACCATGAGTGAATAAATTACAAGTACAACCTCTGTTTAGTTCCTTAACTGTCAAAACTAATGTTAATTTTGAAAGCGAAGGTTAAAATCTACAGAAAGTCCTAAATTAAATGCGATCTCTAGACCAGGAAATGATATAGAAGGAACAGCAATTTTTGTCACACTCTCCCCCGCTTAAGACACCAATGCGGCCTCGCTTTAAAAAAAACCCAAGTATGTAATTGATCATTGACAAACAATTTCGCAATTATTTACATCATTTTGACAAATTTATCTTATTTCTCCAATCTAAACTCAGTTGTGTAACCTTAACAATAAACCAAACATATTTCATCTCACCTCAAACTCGCTATCAATTTAAACATGAAACACTTTCAACTTGTTCAACTTGTATCTAGTATTTGGTAACCATGGTAACTTCGTTCAAAACACTTGCAACTCTAAACATCTTCTGATGAATAATGAATAACTCCATCAATTACTCAAATTCATTTCACTTCATACATTGAAACTCATTCAAAGGGAAAATCCTAAAATCATATGCGTTACTATACACACTTAACCCAGTGCGTACACACATACGAACATTATGTACTGTACATATCATGTACATGTATTAAACGTTACACACAATTTTCCAACACGAGAAAGTCCCGAGTAGTTAGAAAATCTTTGTCTATATTCACAAAACAAATTACAGCTTCTAAAATGTACCTTTATACACTCCTACGTCTCTGTTAAATAATCTTCCAGGTTGCTAAGATGTAATTTCCGAGAAATCCAGTCAAATAAAAACATAACTATAATTATACGAACACTTTTCTCATTAAATGCGACAACACAGTCAGCTTTGTTTGTTATTGCGCGCAGGCAATCAACCGATAAGTTTCGCAAAGCATTGTGGGAAGAGGCTATCAAAAACGCGCAATTGTCATTCTGACCACTTTTGCACAAATGTCCAATGCAGGTGTTTTCGCCTAGAATGTATTACTTTGTATCAATTATAGCGACCATCTGCAATACATATAATTTCACTACATGCAATGCAGGCATGTATAGGCTAGGCTACTACATATACAATACATTACTGAAATAAAAATTAATGACCATTCATACAAACATCCCAAGATTTTGGACATTATTTTAATTCATTTTTTTACTTACTTGCTCTTGTTACTTT
Source organism: Zoroaster sp. YZ-2022 (assembly GCA_029582265.1). Taxonomy (NCBI): domain Eukaryota; kingdom Metazoa; phylum Echinodermata; class Asteroidea; order Forcipulatida; family Zoroasteridae; genus Zoroaster; species Zoroaster sp. YZ-2022. Next base: position 18,947,240 of record CM055825.1, on the reverse strand, counting down.
AATTTCAGTTTGTATTTCTATTTTCTATAACTAGCCTGTTAGCGTTATGACAACATTGGATCTTAAAAAGTTAAAACTTAAGATAAGGTGTCAATGTTGTCGGCCATATCGGCAACCCAGTCATATATTTTGGGTGCAGAAAGTGCTCCTGCCAGTACTGATGACGGTTCTTCAGTCATTGACATTGGAGACGGTGTCTTCAAAAATTCCAGCAGTTGGAGAAAACTGTGTTCTTCAACCACTTCGGCATCCGCTGGGGAAGGATGTATTTGGAGTACATCACCCTCCGCAACAGCCTGCTCTACTGGAGGTACTGCTGAAGCTTCCCGTGGTTGCTCCTCTCCTGCTGCCAGTAATTGGCACTGGCTTTCTTCCACCCGTACCCTGCGGGTTTCTCTGTTGTGTCTTTCCGGATCACCTTGCCTGCCAGTGGTGAAATGACATATTTCACATCGGAGCATCTCTGGGAAAGCAACTCCAAGGTTATGTGTGGTATTACCGTCCATATACCCTAGGATGTCAAGGTATTTATAGTGATGGATGTTTGTGATGAGTGGCTTTCTTTTGTCTTCAAAAATAGCAGGTTACGAGAATTTCATACATGCCTCAGACATTGTAGATGATCCAGTTGATTAAAAATCTGAGCACGTGTTTATGTATTAATCAAGGTAAAAGACACACCAGGGCCCCCAGGGAGAACAGTTTTTAGCGGATAAGTTTAGCCCACTAATAATGGAATAACGACTGTAAATGTTAACTCACCACTGGCAAGTATGGAATTCCATTACTGCCATTTAAACGGCGCATGTATGGCGTGAATGGTTTGGTCCCTAGCCGTTTGCGCCGTCAACGGCGCATAGTCGCGTCGTGCCGTCGCATTGTCGCGTCGTGCCGTCGCATAGTTTTGTACTGCTTGTATAGGGCCGTCGCATTGTCGCGTCGTGCCGTCGCATTGTCGCGTCGTGCCGTCGCATAGTCGCGTCGTGCCGTCGCATTGTCGCGTCGTGCCGTCGCATTGTCGCGTCGTGCCGTCGCATTGTCGCCCGTGTTGATTGATGGTCCTTAGCCGCTTACGCCGTCAACGGCGCATAGTCGCGTCGTGCCGTCGCATTGTCGCCCCCGTACCAGTTTGACTGAATTATCCAGTGCTTGCCAATTGGTGGCGCTTTTTTTGATCACGCCGCTGCAGCTTGTTTTTTAAGCTTTGTTTACACTGCTTTTGGTATTCTATACTTGTCTGAAAAGTAGAATTACCCCTGTGGTTTTAGGTTACACCCTTCCTCCAAGGTTACACTGGGTGCCGGAAGAAGATGGAATTAGCTTCAGATTATACATTATTGAATCCTTCTTTGAGTTGCCAAGTGGACAGCAGTATCCTTTTTCAGTTTTTGAATAATAATTTCTCCTATACATGATATTGATATTACCAATGTTCAATAATTTAATGTTATGTAAACATGTTGTTAGATTAATTAGAAGTTAACACTTACAACCATCTTTTCTTCTGGACCTCACGTTAAGCACATTGGTGCGGTCCTACTAATTGGTGACACTGGCCGACATCTACCGACAACTTTTAAAACCCACCGACTACTCATTCTAAATGTTTATTGCCACTTGAACTTGGTTAGAATTATTAATAGTGAATAATGTCTAGACTAGTAGAAGTCCTAGGCCTAGGTCGAGGAACCTTACACAGTTGCTTTTTTCAATGCAGAGAAATATGTAATTTGAGTAACAGAATTTAATTTTAGGACCCATTTATTGCATACTGCTTGAATTGTTGACTTACATGTAATGTTCTGTCAGGAGATGAACTGATCTGCCATTATTTTGCCGCAGGTTACAACTATCGTGAAATTTGTGGCATTTTGGAGATTCGACATGGTGTCTGTTCACGGCTGTTTTATTCCCATTGTGCGTGTACAATTAAGTTGAACAAACACGCCCGCATTATTTTCTTTACTCCAATAAATAGCAATGACGTCATGCAATTCATGAAAGCCGGAGTTGTGCTAAAAGTCTCAACAAACGATATGATCTAAGCCAAATTTGTATGCAATTTGACTAAAGTTTTTTTGCAGCTTCCTTAAAACCTGATACTGAGTTAAATTTTCTTGCAGGTTTAGGGTTTACTTGATGGTAATAAACACTATATTCAGAAAAAAAAATCTTTTTGTGTCAACTTCCCATGTCCGTTACTCTCATTTAAGCTACTTGAAATGCCTCCGAGTTTACCCCATTTTAAAGTGTAAGTAACATTTTTAAAATAAAATCCTTTCAGATTTCGACAGATTGGATATTTATGTAAACATTTATCAACATGTTTTGTCTGGGCCAATAAAAAAATGCGTATTTTTCAGAGATTTAGTTTAACGTATTTTTTGTTTGTTATGCGGTCACCGTCTTTTTTGCGTGTACAAAGCAATGGGACAAGTATTTACTACGAACGGACAACCGTGCGAACTAAACTTTCCCGGGGAAACACACACACACACAGCGCGCGTAACTTGAATAAAAAGTGAACACTGTAAACATTACGAAGGCCTGTGTAGCTGTCCGAGCTGCATATTTAGATCGGCGGATCACCTCAGCAATTTTTGAGTTTTGGGCTAGTTTTAAATAAAATTAGAGTAGTATGTATTGTTGCTAAAGATGAGTTTGGATTTCCACATACATGCACTTGGAAAATTATGTAGAATCTGTGGCAATCGCTTGAGAAAACGGACGGAAGAGCATCGGACATCGTTGCAGTGTTTTGAATACACCAAAGAAATTTTTGCAATATTTGGTATTTCTACATGGGAGGATACGCCTGACGTGCAACCTACATGCTTTTGTGATAAATGTGGAAGAAAAATCAGACACTACCGGACAGGTACGAGAACTTATAATACCTGTAGCATTACTCAAACACGAAAATGGTTAAAACACACAAGAGTGACTGATTGCAGTATTTGCACAATATTCTCTGATCAAAGCAGGCCAGGACGACCATCAAAAATAAAACGGGGTAGACTTCAACAAGAGAAAAAAGAAAGTCTTGTGTTTGGGCTATCAGAGGAGAACATCTTCCCTTCAAGTCAGTGTCAGATATTAACTGAAACTTGCACCAGCCTTAGCATAGTAGGGAGAGAGGAGGAACAATCTGTTTTCACATGTCCTATTTGTATGTGCATTCTTTCATCTCCATCCATCCAAACAAAGTGTGAACACTATTTTTGTGCACAGTGCTTTACTCGGTATTTCCAGCACAAGCAAAGTTCAGCTGTCCCTTGTCCAGTATGCAAAGCTCTCGTGAATTACAATGAAGTCTCTGACAGTCCAAGGGTACTGCGTATACAGTTGCAGAACTTGATTGTAGTTTGCGACAAATGCACACAAATTGGAAAATTTTGTGAACTCTACAACCATTCATGTCAACCAAGTAATGTCCAAGTTTCTAGAAAACAGGCCCCAACCATCTGCGAAACAACTGTTCCAAGTGAGAGGGATCATGAAATTTTGCAAGCTGCAAATCTCCTAAGGACAGAGGCCATCAAGCACACAAGAGGGACTCCAATACCTTATGCTATCGAGCAGGCCACAGATAGATGGACCTGGCTTAAATTGCAACAAGGAGACAAGGTTACATCACTTAAAACTGGAGGCAGAGTAAGCTAAAATACTTTCCTTTTAATTGATTAGGGGCTATACTTTTCATCAAATTGTATGCAAACAGTATAATTATTACAATGTCATTAAAAAATAGAAATAGACTTTTAAGTGTACCTATTATTACACAAATTGCATATATTATTAAAATTATCACCTTTCAAGTGAAATAAAACACACATTACATAAATCTTAATAAATAGTGAAAAGAATACGCAATCATGCATAAGTAATATCTTTACGTACAAATTTGTTTATAGCCTGCTGTTATAAAACAAGTGAGTTCAACACTCAATGAAAGACAACCTACCAAAAGCCAGCATGATGACACATCAATGTCAGCCAACAAGGCCCTAGCCATGATGAGAGACTGTCATCTCGCCTGGGACCAAGTCCGCAAAATACGAAAGTGAGTACTAAATTTCATAATGTAGAACAAATTTAAAATAAACTTACATTTATAGTGACTTTGTTGTCACGACATAATATCACTGTATTGTATAATAATACATGCAGGTACCTTGCCACATCAACCATCACCTCTGAGCGGGCAATGAGGCAACAACAAAAACAACTGCTGCAGGATTATGTTCAGGGAGAAATGGTTCTCCTCCAATTTTCAAGCTCAAAAGCTGAGGCAGTCGATGGATACATACAGAAGTTGGCCCCATTTGTCAAAGTAAACAACATACCTGCAATGGTGCTCGACTATCTAGACCGGCTTGACAGGTTTGGCACAATTTTAATTTAATTCTTTTGTTAAACCATGGAGGGAGGAACTTCCTCCATGGTTGAACCAGAGGTTTTAATTTTGGTGATGTATTGCACTAAACTATTAACATTGATTACACTATTAGTTAAATATTCAAATACTCAAATACTTTACTGGGGGGGGGGGGGGGTGACACTCTAGAAATTACAGTATTAAAAAAAATCAACAATTAATACGTACATTACACAGCAACAAATAATTTTGACATCAAAATTAATTGTTTTCTCTAATAATTTAACTCATAGGTGTAACTCCCTTATCTCCCACAATGGCGTCATCCCTGACAATGAGATATGGTTGAAGATTGGAGGAGACAAAGGCGGCACCTCCTTCAAAATGGCTTTTCAGATTGTAAATGTTGAACGACCAAACAGTCTGAAAAACACCACAACAATCGCTGTATTTGAAGGAGATGACTCTTTTTTCAACCTCCAACAGACAATGCCTGCTGTTCTCAAGGATATTGTAGACCTAACCAACCATACATGGCGGTAAGATTTAAAGGCATAATTTTCACCTGTCATGGAAAGTACTCATCCCATACTAATTGTGAAAACTTAATGCGTTATATAAAAATGTAGGAAAAGTCATTGAAATTTCTCTTGTGATTAAAAAATATATAAAATCAAACAAATTTTTTATTTGTGTTATTTTTTTCTTAATTTTCTTAGTGGCCGGACATTTCGCCTGTTTTGTTTTGGAGACTATGCCTTTCTCACTAAGCTGTATGGAATATGTGCTTGCAATGGTAAGACAATTAATTTGTTTCATAAACAAAACACACGTATTGTCCTAAACACACATTTTTCCAGAAAACCTTTAAATATTTATGCTTATCCTTTATTTCAAATAAATAGCAAGATACAGTTGCATTTATTGTCGAGCATCCAACATCGACAGGCAACAGCCACTTAGTGGACAGTACAGCAAGTTTGTTGAAGATGGACAACAAAGGCATCGTGCTAAAGACATTTCATACAGTGTGGTCCGCAAGCCTATGATCCAAATTGAGCCAGATCATGTAAGTTTTCTCTGCACACGATGTGTCAATATTGCGTACATGTAAGGGGCCGTTCACAATTGTCAACATTTTCACGAGCGTACAAACCGTACGCTGGGGGGGGGGGGGTTAATGCCCGCCGTACGCTTTTTTTTAAATTTTAAATGTCGATATGTTTTCTCGCCCGTTAATGCCCGCATAACGCTTGTTTTTTTTTTTTTTAATGTCGATATGTTTTCTCGCCCGTTAATGCCCGCCTAACGCTTGTTTTTTTTTTTAAATGTCGATCTGTTTTCTCGCCCGTCACCACAGCCGACAGCCGCAACCGATGCCGAGCGAGCACTGGCCGAGCCGGTCGCGGCCCGGGGGCCGTCCCGCATCGCATCCCATGAACGTGTAATGTGTACAGCATGCGCGGCATTGTCCTACACGTACATGAAAATGTACTGTATTTTACATGTACATGTATACATGTCGTTCGTATCCACTGCGTGTTTTTAACGGCCGGCCCCGTCCATGCACACACAATCAGACACACGTCCCACACGCACAAACAAGACTGCCTGGACAAGTTCATTTTATGTATAGGGTAAATATTATCAAAATATTATAAATAAACTAATCGGTTTCAAACAGAACATTTGTAAATGTTTTTTTGCATTGTAAAAGGCTTCAGTAATGTAATAATTTAATACAAAATACAAATAAAACATTTTATATCTCTGTTTCCATTTTTAAAAGAGGGGATTACCGTTTAAAACGGTAATTACCTCTTTTAAAAATGCAGTGTTCCCAAACCGAGATTGCGCGCAAATAATTGCGCAATGTCCCTTCCGTTCCCTAGCTACCTGTACTGTAGCATACACACGCAATTGCAAAATTGCATCACTGTCAGCGCATTTTCAACCGGTGTTGTTCAACCGGCACTAGCAATGGCGGACAATAAATATTGTAGCTGCGCTGTTGACTTGGATCAATTGTTGAAATTCCTCATTCGACAAGGATGTATTGTCCACAAGAATCCGACCAACAAATACATGGAGTTTGTAAATGCTTTTGTGTTTGTAAATGATCAAAGCAAACGAGCAGATGTCGTGTGTGAGGGCTTTACATTGTATGAAGCTGAAACTTCTACAGGTAAATTATAATACATACATCTTCATTCACACTGAATAGGGGTTCATGTCATGGCCAAAAACTTGATCTACAAAAGTTAATACAAAAACCCTTTAAATCACATGCAAATGTCTATATATAGACTTGTGTGAAAAAAAATCAACATTTTTTTCGTACGCTTTTAGGGGGGGGGGGGTCTTGAAAAAGTGTACTCTTTGTACGCTCGTGAAAATGTTGACAATTGTGAACGGCCCCTAAATGTGCATGCCATTCAATATAGCCAAAAAATTAAAATGTTGAGATACGTTCTAAAATTTTGCTATTTCCACATAACATTGCATCACTCTTTTTGTATATTATTATGAATACTATAGGTCGTTGTTCCAACCCTCCACATTTCCCTTGGGGTATTCAAGAAACTGTTTGACCTTTTTGAGGATAATTGTCACAAGCTGGATGCGGCAATCCTCAAAGAGCGCCTTCAAGCTGAGGATGAAACATCTAATTCTAGTTTTGATCTACTAGTTGCTTCAGAGGCTACAAGACAGCTCCAGGTACAGAAGCAGATCCAAGAGAAACATAGAGAGGTTAAACAAATTGAGGACCGACTGCCCCTGAGTGTGCTCAAAAACCTTGACAACCACACTGTACACAATGATCTGACGACAACCTTGAA
>CM055825.1:18924148-18939522 GCA_029582265.1 Zoroaster sp. YZ-2022 | reverse complement strand
AAGTTTTATCCAAATTTACCAATTTTGACGAATGACGCTAAAACATTTCGATTGCAAAAAATCGATGATATTCAAAAAGAATTACGAATTGAAATAAACGAACGTGAGGGTGTATATAAAAAATATAATAAAATCATAAACGCTTGTAACAACGCAGAAACTCTCGCAGAATTGGGCTGTATTGGAGCGGGATCCATCGGAATAGCCAGTATCGCCACGGTTGTATCATCACCCGTTGGATTAGCTTTAGAAGGTTTAGCTTTGGGGTTGGGCGTCACAGCTTTAGCTCTTATTTACGCTAAAAATAAATTGTATAAAAAAGCTAAAAAACACGATGAAATACGAATTTTAGCGTTGAGTAAACTCAACACGATCGAAAACCACGTTAGTAAAGCTTTAGAAGACGGTTACATCAACCAAGAAGAATTTGTACTCGTGACTGAAGAGCGAGAAAAATATTATAAAATGAAAGAAAAAATCCGTAACGCCGTCGCAAAGAGTGAATCGGAGGTTAAAACGCAAGTAAACTCTGATGTCGCTTCGCGTGAGCGTGTAAATGCAGAAAAACAAATTCTTATAGAAAAACTTTTGAGTTTAAAGTAGCTTTGACGATAAATAAAAACTATTATACTTCGTGTCAGCAAAAACACGCTTCGCGAGTAGCGGAGCGTGTAATTGATAGACCTCCTCCGTACGCCCCAGCGACGTAATTTATCTTTCTAACAACTCTTTCATCACTCTATTGTAACAACGTTTAGTTTTTCCTCTCGCTACATATAATATATTCGCACATTTGGTACAAAAGCCCGCCTTTGCTTTTGTACCATTTTTACATCTATAACATGCAAGTGGAATACTTTTACCTAGCCGAATACGGTATCGATGCATCGGGCAATAGACATCACCACGAATACTCATTCTACAACACTTGACGTTTTTACCAACTAAAAGCCATTCACACAAAATCATCGTTCTCTCCATCTTTACTATTAAACAATATAATATTAATTCATTATGTCGCTTTTTAAACTACGTTAAAGCCTCACCAAATCTCTGTAATAACCGTGTGAATACGAGTTACGTCTCCGTTTGCTAAAATGTGTCTGTATGGTAATAATATTTTTTCAACTATTCTACAAACGTAGTGATATTTATCGTCTTTTTTAATCAATAGTAATTTTACGTTACTATTACAGAATAATCGATTAAATATTTTCAATTGTTTCAATGCGTATTTGAGTTGTTTCTTTGTATACATCTTTACTATTAAACAATATAATATTAATTCATTATCTCACTTTTATAAGTCTCTTTTTGATATTAAAAATATAGTTTTGGCCTCATCGACTTTTTGATATTAAAAATATAGTTTTGGCCTCATCGACTTTTTGATATTAAAAATATAGTTTTGGCCTCATCGACTTTTTGATATTAAAAATATAGTTTTGGCCTCATCGACTTTTTGATATTAAAAATATAGTTTTGGCCTCATCGACTTTTTGATGAGGTTTTAACGCTGCCAAAAAATTTTGGTTAAAAAATATCTTTTTTGATATTTGCGCACCATGCGGCATTAAACATACTACTACATTCCATAAGTGAAGTTAAGACCATTGTTATTTGATGAATGTTCACAGAATGTTCACTAAGATAACCAATCAGAAATCAGATTCCATGATTATAAAAGTAATTAATTTGAGGGAATTCGGAAGAGAATCAAATAATTTACGTTTAATTTATGTTTTGACGGTTTGATTTGGCCAATTAAACATTACAATCATTGCAATCACTAAGCCATTGAGACCTAATTATCTCTTTTATACCGCTGATAATTTACATGTAGTACAGCGGTGGGCGAAAGGGCATTTCGCCAACATGCGCCCTCAACAGCTCATGCACAGTGCGAATACCGAAAAGCAATACAATACCGCTGTTTTTCGTCGCCAGCTAAAGAATCTCGAAAACAATTTCAAAGCAATGACATCAGCAGTGAGAGTGTATGTACATACGATGTGGGTCACGTGATATGCTATCGGAAGAAATGACCCCTTTACTCCATGATTTAACACTTCTCAGTAAAATTGATAATAAGTATGAGGTAAATAAAAAGGTGCATCCGCAATATAGCGGCCGATACCGAGGTTTTCGCGGGAAACGCAAACTAAATCAAATCACTTATTTTGTAAAGTGTTTGACATCCCGCTAGATCATTAATTATTGTAGCACATAATTAATTAGTTACTTAGACAAATTAACTGATTTTGATAATGATTTGGATGTGATTTATATTTATTTAGAATTTCATATTTATTTTAAGAGATAAAGGAACCCTCCTATGACAATCATAGGAAATGGTCCTACGTTTCAAGTCATTGTTTACTCTTATTTAAATATATGTTTGTACAAAACTAGTAATTATATACAGTAAGGATAATTCAGAATGTAACTCTTACCTTTTTTCTAATTCAATTAATTTTCGAGTCAGGCCGAGATTATTGTAAATAATTTGTAAATAATTTTACGTTTAGTGTAACTAGACAACCCATTTTTCCGTCAGAGACGAATCAATGTATTATATTCTCTTCGTCTTATTCACAGAATAAACTACTGAACCTTGGAAAGCCGTCTTCCTCATTTATTTTGGCCTCAAATCCCAAGTATCACATATTATATATAAATATATTGTAATATATAAATATAAATTATATATCAGGATTGATCCTACCGGCGCTTTAAAGGCATAGGCTTTAAAATCGTATAGGGTCCCTTTGCCGGCTTCCATTACGGACCAGTCAGGTCTGGCGTTCCGCTCACCGATATATATCCTTCCTACCCCGATTTCTAGCCAAGAAGGCCCTGCACCTTTAGGGGAGAAACAAGGCGCTCCCAATACAAGCATTACCGGAGCCAGTTCCGGCGAAAGCCAAGTTCCTAAATTGGGCGCAGACGGTAATCGAACCCAGACTGAGTGGTCTGAGGGGACACTACCAGCGCAATATCGGATCGTGCTACGAGTATGTTGGTAGTTTTAGAATGCAATTTAAATGTGTTATAGTATTAAGGATATAAATTTAATAAAAAATCATTCTTGTCTCCGGTGGGATTTGCAATTGGAACCTATCGCTTCACAGTCGGTTTCTCTACCAACTGAGCTATCAGTGACTTGGACGATCAATGCAAGAGTGCGAGACCAATAAATTGAAGATGGTTAATATTGTGAACAACTTCCTGTCAGTGGAGGGCGCTATACATATTTTATGGAAGCCGATACTTACGGATGTCCTTTACGAAATAAATTCTCAATTATTTGCAATTTTGTGTAAATTGAACATAGGCCCCCTAACTATTCTTGTTTCTCTACAGACAAAACAATTTATCAGGATAGTTGACGCCTGACGTGAATGTTTAGATAATAAATCGTTAATTTGATAATGTGGTAATTACCAATGTTGCACCTTCCCTTAAGCTGTTATGTACACAAGGTACTTAAATAAAACCTCCCAAGCTTGGTAGCATATAGTGGTTTACATTTGCATATTATTGACGTGGACCAACTCAAGTTGCCCAATGAAGTGTTTATTGCGCAAAATGTATACTAACCATTGTCAAACACCAATGTTCTAATGAAGATTACGTAACAGTAATTTAGCAAGCCAAGTAAAACTATAATCACTGTCATCTATCACTTGCATATCACATAATAGACCCCGTTCCCACATGATCCCGCAATGCTGGGTCTGATCCGGTAAAGCAGGGTCTCATCCCACAATGTGAGATGAGACCCTGCATTAGTGTGGGATCAAAGGGCGGTCAACCGTACATAAGTGGGAATGCCAGGGCGATCAGGATCAGACCCTGCATTGTGGGATCAAAGGGCGATCAACCGTACGTAAATGGGAACGCCAGGGCGATCAGAATCAGACCCTTCATTGCGGGATCAAAGGGCGATCAACTGTACGTAATACCCCAGTCACAATTAGCTTGCGATGGGTTTGCGAGTAGTTTGCGACGGATTTCTAGGCATTTTCGGCCGGGGCCCCACGGGACTCCTTGCGGCTGCCTGGTCATTTTTGGGCATCGGGCGGGCATCGAGTTACTTTTAACTCGGACTTAAAACATGGTGCGGCGTTTCGCATCGCAAACTGATCGCCAATAAATCGGCCTATGCCTGGCCGATGTCCGGCAGGGCATCGCACACATCGGGCGGGCGCCGGGCCAAATTTTGGACAACCCAGACAATCCATATATCGGCCATGCGCCGGCGGCCCAGACGCCGGCCGGGACCGCCCGGCGTCCGGCCGACTTGGCGGCGCCCGGCCGGATACCGCAGGGGTATCGCAGGGACATAGGCAGAACACCGGCCGATAAACGGGCCAAGAATTCGACCCCATTTCCAGGAAAGTCGGCCGATCGCAGGCCGGCGACCCCCCTGGCCCCGTCATGGCAGCGTGCGGGGCACTTTTAATTGTGACTGTGACCGCCCTATCGCGCGATCTTTCGCCGACCTCTACACGCCGGTCGATGCCTAGAAATCGCACACGCCGCCCGTATAAGTGGGAACGCCAGGGCGATCAGGATCAGACCCTGCGTTGCGGGATCAAAGGGCGATCAACCGTACGTAAGTGGGAACGCCATGGTGATAAGGATCAGACCCTTCATTGCGGGATCAAAGAGCGATCAACCGTACATAAGTGGGAACGCCAGGGCGATCAGGATCAGACTCTTCATTGCGGGATCAAAGGGCGATCAACCGTACGTAAGTGGAAACACCAGGTCAAAGAAGGATCAGACCCCACAAAGGGTGATCCAGATCAAGTGGGAACGCAAAGCAGGATCATGATCCCGCAATTTGACTAGCTACATCCGGTTGGGTTGAGAATGGCGCAATGTAAGTCATGGCACGCATTCATTATGTAATGATGGTTTATTCTACAGTATACGGGAGGGACGGACTGCCGTCCTGTGTTTTCACCCAACCAACCGGGATCAATGTGCTTAACTAGCTCAGCTAGTCTGCAAACGTTTTTTGCACACTTCTATTTTAAATCGCTAATTAATATTTGTATAATTTTCTATAACCTTTCGTACCTGTGTCTTGTCTCAGTATTTTGATTACATGAATTCATGTTTATGGCGTTTCAAATGTTCTTTTCGATAATTTCGCGTCATCGTTTTTCCGACTGTCGAATCACCATCTTGGATGACCTCATTACGAATGTATCAATTCATTAATGTTATTATTTTGACATTTAAACCAATGAAAATAAAACAGCATCAGAAAAACGCCCTTTATTAATATTAATGAAGTGAATTTGACCCTCATTCGACAAACGTGTCTGTCATTAGACAAGTCTCTACGAGTCCTGCCTTGCTTGTGAAAACAAGTTATGTTTACTCGGTGACCCGATTACTCCGCGGGAAAATCTCCAACGATAAAAAACGAATGTTTTACAACGAGGGAATTTGTCAAACATTTTCAGAATATTGTTTGGGAAACTTATTGTAACTGTGTGTAAATAACACTTATCTTTAAAAAAAAATATAAATAAATAAATAAATAAAAATAAGAACAATCAACCAGTAGCTGTTAACTTGTGCAAAATCTATCAATGGACTCTTCGTGTCACCCCTGCCTATTTGCACCTGTGCCAGCATAGTCAGGACCCACGACGCGAAGTAGTGGACTATCAAACTGAGCTATTTTTCTTTCCGCGTTAGGTTTCGCGCTGGTGCGTGGTGTTGTTCGGCCAGTATGTCGGCGGCACGTGAACAGTTTGTTTCTCCCAGGATCCCTGACACAGTTCGTGAATACTGACGTGAAAATGAAATATAGTTTGTGTTGTCATGCTTTTCAGCCTGTTTGTGAGATTTTCCGCACTTAGTGGTGTCGTCGTGTTGTTTATGTGCGCGAGCAACACGTATAAATGCCTCTCATTGGTGAACTTTAACATCCAGAACTATTGCCACTTCCGTTGAATAAGGCGGATCAATGCGAGATCAGACTCAGGTGAACGCGGCAGCAACCACAGATTGTAGTTGGAACCCACTGCGGGATCACGATCCTGCAATGCAGAGACCAAAACAAAACTGAGCAGTACACCTATCTCAGTTTTATCATGGTTTTATTAGGGTAGTCTTCTGGTTCAAGTGCAAATAAATCATCATTTTAGTTCGGGAGAATTTACTTTTGAGAGTATACTTAAAATGATGTTACGGGTTGGTATTTTGTTTGAGTTTATCTAAGTGCGATTTTAGGGTGTCGTCGTCCGGTGCCAGCTTCGGCAATTTGGGATCTGAACTTGGTGAGTTCGTAATTCGGTTCTTTATACGATTATATAACTTGGTGTGTCTATCTGTTCATGTATGCAGCTCCCGCATTCGTTTTATATCCGTTCGTGGGTTTAGTTTTTTAGGTGTTCGAGCTACAGCGCGAACACCTCTTGTTATTGTTCGTGTTTTTTTGTTTGTTTAGTTCTTCTTCTTCTTCTTCTTCTTCTTCTTCTTCTTCTTCTTCTTCTTCTTCTTCTTCTTCTTCTTCTTCTTCTTCTTCTTCTTCTTCTTCTTCTTCTTCTTCTTCTTCTTCTTCTTCTTCTTCTTCTTCTTCTTCTTCCTTGTAGGTCACGTTTTGATCGAGCTCCGGAGTAAGTAAGATTTTTGTAGCTTTTAGACCTTGTATGGTCACAGTTTTTATATTATCTTATTTAGTATTTATCATAGAACCTGCAAGACCATCCTCAAACTGTCGGGTTCTATAATTTTAGTGTATTTTACTGTAATTTCTTGTTTAATTTGGTTATTTTTCGGCCTCTGGCTGGTCACCATGACCAGTCAAGCATCATAATTGAAGGGGTCAGCCAAGCGTGAGCACGGCTGGCCCTGCAAACTCATTGTTCAGGACATGAGTGAGCCTTATCGCGTCACCAGGAACAATGGCGTCTCTTTCAATGCTGCTGACAAGGTATCTGTACAAACATACGTAGACGCATTTACTGCACATATACCCCCAAAAAGTGATTTCGGCCTCCCAGATATCAAATGGCCGAATCGCCAATCTACCCTAAACTCGAGGGAGGCAGTAATCAACGCCGTTCAGAAAGGTTTAGTATACGGTGACTCCTTTCTTGAGCTCACTCCCTCGTTCGCCCCACAACTCGTCTCATACTATCTAATGTTTATCCTGAAATACCAAACTCGGTCCTTGTCCAGCAACATTTCCTCTTTTGTAAAGTAGTGTCACAAGTTCGACCCATTCCCTGGGATTCAAAATAAAGAATTAACCCACATTATGAGCTTCAGAAGACAGGTACAGGTTCTTTTAAATCCAAATATCATCCCTCCCGACCATTAATTTCTCATTTTGCAATGTCAATTATCGTGTCTTTCTATCTACGGAGTCAGTGCGGTGTTTTAATTGCGGGGAGTTTGGACACATCAGCCGCTCCTGCAAAAAACACAAAAATTCCGATAAACATGACGAAAATGATGACACAACCTCCAACCCCCTAAACCCACCACCGATCTTCGTGCACAATAAGAAATCAGACCCTAAACATCCTCCCAAACGGTCGAAACCCAACCCGCCCGATCCTGCTGCCGCTACGACTGCGCGTCCTGCGTCTGGACGGCCGGACGCGGGCTCAAGCGAACCCGCGTCCGATGCGCCTGGCTCGGCCGCCGCCCGATCTTCCATCGGGGGTGAGGTGCTGACCCGTGCGCCGTCTTCCTCCTCCGCTGGAAACTCCAAGGAGTCCTTGGCGAGGGCGGATGCGGGCGCGCCGAGTGGCAGCACAGATCGGGCCACCCCATCTCTCACGCCTGGTGCTTCCCCTTCCCAACCATCCACTCCAAATCCCACCAATAAACAATTCTCTGTATGGGGCTCGCCACCTGCACCCACGAGAAGTTTTTCTGATGTTGTTTCAAAAGGAAAACAGACACCCACAGCAACTTCTTCGACCCCCTCTAAAGTTCACCTAATCACACTAAAATCACCATCCCCACCCAGAAAACTTGCAAGGGTGTCGAGCCCCATGACGAGCAATTCCCCCTCCCTCTCCCAAGCTCTAGATTCCCAGACTCCTCTTTCCCTACTCCATCCTCCACCGTCATGGGAACAAAACACCGACACTGACTCCATGTGGGGGGATGATACTCAGACAGACGATGATCTCCTGGCTGAGCATATTCCCATCTCCAAAGGCCCCCTCTCTGAAACTGAAATTATTAATTTCCTGTCTTCTGTAAAAGCTCGTAAAATTACCTAAAATAGTTGCCAGAAAATTCACTAGCAATATCCCCGGTCTAGTAAAACAATTAAAACCCTTACGTAACAATCCCCTGCTCAATAAAACATGCAGCAGAGGATCCAGAAACTGTAAAAACTCTAAATAAATAAAAGTTGTCTCCTTTTCTGTCCTTCTATTCATTAGTGTATTTCTTTGTTTTCATTATGTGTGCCCATAACTCTGCTTTGTTTGCCCTTATGATGGCGCTGTCACTGCTCACCTTAAACACCGGAGGCTGTTCCGCTCCCACTCTGAACGCCTCCTTTCAAGCTTATGTGGAAAAAATTATTTCTAACCCAGATATTGTTCTTTTACAAGAAACGTACACGTTAAACGAAAAAAATACTTGCTGGAACTTGTGGTCCCACACCCCTTTTTGCTCACCGGGCCCTACTCGAGGCTCGGGAGTCACTACTTTAATCAAAAATAATAATATTAATATTCTTTCTTCTTGTGCCGTTTTTGATGGCTATATTTTGTACTCAAAAATTAACTTTGAAAACATTACTTATCATATTTATAATACTTTAATTCCGCAGAATGACCAAAATGCCATTAATGCTATTATTTCCCTTCGGGACCACTGTTCCGGCTGCGGTGACGGTGTCGTCATAATTGGAGGTGACTTTAATTGTACCGATAACCCGGCCATTGATCGTCTGTGTATGCCCATCGAACGCCGATATAAAGTGTCCATGGCTCTAAAAGACGCTGTCAATGGATTGTCTCTTTATGATGCCTGGCGCAGACTGAACCCATTAGAACAAAAATTCACCTGGCTTAGAAACAATCCCTCCAGCGTGTGTGGCGTTTCGAAATCCAGGCTGGATCGTTTTTACGTTCATTCTAGTATTATGTCATCCATTCAAACATGTCGTATTGTTCCCTGTTCTTTGTCCGACCACTCTGCGGTCACTCTTGTTATTAAACTCCCTCCCAAAATCGGAAGGCAGCGCCTATTGGCATTTTAATAACTCTCTACTTGATGATAAATATTATTGTAATATTATAACGCAATTTTGGACAGATTGGAAAGCGAAAAAGTGCGACTTCCCTAGTCTCGCTTCTTGGTGGGACTTCGGGAAGTCGCACATTAAATCTTTAAGCCAAATGTACGGCTCCAAAATCGCCAACGAAAAACGAATATCTTTTCTAGAATTAAACCAAAAAATTGATGAACTTCAGTCTGCGCCAGACTTAACGCCTCAAACTAGAGATACTCTTGCCGAACAAAGAAACAATTTAAATTATCTTCTCAAAACTGAAGCACAGGGCGCTCTCGTCAGATCTCGTTTTAAACATACAAATATGAGACTGACTCGTGCTCCACATATTTCTTCAATCTTGAAATCAAATTATCTCTCTAAAAATATTTCTCATATCCGTCTCCCTTCTGGTCTTGTCTCCGAAGACCCAGGTGATATAAAAGCGCATATCCGCGAATTTTATAAAACACTTTACAGCCGAGTTCCAACTGACGAGAGTGCCCTCGATTACTTATTAACTGATGTAACTAAACTAGACTCCCGGTGATGCAGAGGACCTTGATAGTCCTCTGTCTCTCGAAGAACTTAACCTCGCTGTCAAGCAACTTGGCAAAGACAAAACCCCAGGGCTTGACGGACTCACATCCGAATTTTTCTCATTTTTCTGGCGCTTTATTAAAGATGACTTTCTTTCAGTTCTGCAATCTTCTATATGTTCTGGGTCTTTACCTCATTCTTTTCGTAGAGCTGTCATCACTCTGCTTCCTAAGAAGGGAGACTTGGCCGACATCGCAAATTGGCGCCCTGTCTCCCTTCTAAACACCGATTATAAAATCTTTGCCAAGTTGCTTGCCAACAGGCTGAAACAATCCATTGGCAGCGTCATCAAAGAAGACCAAAGTTATTGCGTCCCAGGACGTTCGATTTATGATAACATTAATCTCATTCGAGACATAATTTTCTGCTCCAACTCAAATGACGTTCCTCTAGCCGTGATCAGCAGATCAGAAGAAAGCCTTCGATAATGTTGATCACGGCTATCTTTTAATACAATGAAGGCCATGGGCTTCGGTGCTCGTTTTATTTCTTATCTACAAATCTTGTACGGGGGTGCCGAGAGCCTTGTAAAAGTTTGTGGCTCCCTGACTGTCCCCTTTCATCTCCCGAGCACTGAATTTTCGTACGCAGACGACGTGTCCATTTTCGTCACCTCCGATTCGGGCTTCAAAGAGGTGGAAGAGGCGTATAGCCTCTTCAGTCGGGCCTCTGCTGCACGTTTAAACACACAAAAGTCCCAGGGTCTGTGGGCCGGCTCCTGGACCAGACGAAACGACAAACCACTAAATTTCTCCTGGAATAGTGAGGGCTTCCCTTTCTAGGGGTTCACTTAGGAAACACAAACAATTACTTTAAACAAAACTGGGAGAAATGTAAAGACAAATTAAATAAAACTCTCTCTTCTTGGTCTAGAACTTTCCGCTTCACTTTCATTCAAGGGTAAAATTATCATAGCTAATCAGCTCGCCGCTTCTAAAATTTTTCACTGTTTGGCTGTTCTCTCCCCTCCGGAAAATGTCCTAAGTGAACTCCAGAACATTCTTGTCGATTTCGTCTGGTCTAATAAACGACACTACTTAAAAAAACAAGTTCTCTTTCAAAACCCCGACAGGGAGGGATGGGTCTTGCATGCCTCAAGCACGCATTCTCACTTTTAGATTCCACCACCATCCAGCGTTTTCTTAACCTATGCTCCCATCCCGCCTTTTTTCTCGTCAGTCATTTTCTCAAACAATATAAAAACTTGGGTTTGATTACCAGCTCTTCCTTTCGAAAACTGATCCTAAATTTTATACCAGTCTCCCCGTTTATTACAGTTAGATTTTGCGTGCTTGGACGGCGTCCGGAGCTCGCATCGAAACCTAACCAGTCTCTATCAACCATGTCCTAAATTTACCCTTAAATAGCCAATTTGCTAGTTTTACAGCTGATGGTGATGCGTCTCCTCCTGTGCGGCTTACGGCGTGCGGGATCAAACTCGTTCGTCATCTCCTGGATTTCAACACCGGCCGTTGGATCGACCCCGAACTTTCCACGCTTCTTTTCAAGGACTTCGTCCTCCCTCTCTTCGTCTTCTACAATCCGACCTTCGGCGTCAACATCTGACATTAATCCAAAACTTTCCTCTGCTTCTCCACGAAGAGGGATGTCGTCTGCCTTTTCTCAACTTCAAAACATCTCCTTTCGTCCCGACTCTCCAGTCATCTTCAATTTACCTGTGACTGAAAATGGACTCTCCGCACCATCCAAAAATCTCTACGTTATTTTCAACAAAGGAATCAACTCTGAATCTTCATCTTCGTCTACACACTGGAAAAATATTGGCTTTCTCGACTCTTCAACTAAACTTCAATGGGAACAAGTCTATCAACTACCAACTTCTAAAAAGGAGGGTGACGTACAGTTTAAACTGTTTCATAATTTTCTACCCTCCCTTGCCGTCCTCCATCATCTAAATCCGGACATCTCTTCTTCCTGCGGATGGTGCGGAGAGAAGGGGTCGATCCATCATCTATTTATTTTGTGCCCAGCAATACAGCCCGCCCTCAGTCTTCTACATTCACTCCTCAACCGTCTTCTGCCGTCTCTTCAACTCAACTTTGACATCTACTGGGCACTGATTCCGCACGCTAAAGGTCGCAGCAGGGAGGCAGTTCGCCTTGCCAATTTCCTCATCATCAGTTGTAAAAACATAATTTACTATTTATATAGGACATCCCGTTTTTCGGACCCTCTTATCATCTGGCAGCATCGGCTGAAAAATAAAATCCTCCTTGAATTTACCTATTATAATTTATGCAACGACCTTAATACTTTTCTTAAAAAATGGTCCTGCAATAATGCCCTTTTACTTTTTGATAATGATATTTTGACATGGTTGATCTAATCTGACCCCTCTCGGTCCACCTTTCCCCCGTTTCGACCCACCTTGTGAACAGCTACTCCAATCTCTCTCTGATTGGAGGCAAGGTCTCTGCCACTGTTCACGAGTGGGGTCCTCTCTCTTTCCTTTCCTTTTCCTTTCCTTTCTTTCTCTTTGGGAGCCGCTGGAGTGGGTTTAAGACCCACACCAGTAATGCCAGTGGCTCCCAACACCGGGGATCCTCGGGGGAGTCTGCTTGCACCATGGTGTTTGTAGTCTCCCTTATAGAGGAGCCCTTTCCCTTTCTTCCTTTCTTCCTTTCTTCCTTTCTTCATCAACCTTTGTTTATTGTCGATGATTTATAAATGTATTTTTGTTTTTGCATTTACAAATGTTTTATCGTTATTACTTGTGTTAACAATGTAAACCGAATCTAGTTTTTATTACAGTAATATTGTATACTACTAATTTTGGTTAAACATTGTTTACTATTCTTTTATTTGTACATTTGTATTGTTGTCTGTTTTTGTAAATAAAGTTTTCTTTGAAAAGTCAAAAAGTCTTCTTCTTCTTCTTCTTCTTCTTCTTCTTCTTCTTCTTCTTCTTCTTCTTCTTCTTCTTCTTCTTCTTCTTCTTCTTCTTCTTCTTCTTCTTCTTCTTCTTCTTCTTCTTCTTCTTCTTCTTCTTCTTCTTCTTCTTCTTCTTCTTCTTCTTCTTCTTCTTCTTCTTCTTCTTCTTCTTCTTCTTCTTCTTCTTCTTCTTCTTCTTCTTCTTCTTCTTCTTCTTCTTCTTCTTCTTCTTCTTCTTCTTCTTCTTCTTCTTCTTCTTCTTCTTCTTCTTCTTCTTCTTCTTCTTCTTCTTCTTCTTCTTCTTCTTCTTCTTCTTCTTCTTCTTCTTCTTCTTCTTCTTCTTCTTCTTCTTCTTCTTCTTCTTCTTCTTCTTCTTCTTCTTCTTCTTCTTCGAACTCTTTTCCGGACAATAACTTTGTATTGAAGCTGAATTGAACCTTGAATGACATGACGTTATGATGACGTCATCGGGTGTTGAATTACATTAATTCATTAGAAAACATCGGTAGAAACTTTATTGTGAAATTTGAAAAAATCGTGCATGTGAAACGGAAGTTATGGTCAAAATAAGGAGCCGATCTGCGCGATCAGAAAAGCACATGTTAGTGTCCTGGGTGAACAACGCTAACAGCCGGGTGCAATGTTATTCAACTCTTCTCCATCAAATAAAACTGAATTGAAAGTGAATTGAACCTCAACATGAAGACGGCACCTGAACAATGACATCATGATGACGACATCAGGTGTTGCATTAGAATAATACAAAGTTTATATTTTTAAAACATAACTCCTGAACTACACGATGGATTTTTACAATCGTCATCGAAAAGGTATTGAATTATCGAGAATAATAATTACAGACATGATCCATTTTTGACCTTGTCTTCCTGTCCAAACCGAAAGTTGAAGTTGAAATTTAAAATTATATTATTTAAATTATATTATTTTTCAAAATGATTCAACCAAATTTCACCAAATTAGATAAATGTTAGATTATATCAATAGAAGCTTATTTGTGAAATTTGAAAAAAATATCGAGCGTGTGAAACGGAAGTTATGGTCAAAGGAATGTGCTGTTTTCTGTGCGATCAGAAAAACATGTCATGTAGTGTCCTGCCTGTGAGCTACGTTTAAAGACAAACATACGTGTGAGATGTTGTCACCAACATTTGTTTAAAAAATTACATACCTAATCTTGAATGAGTTCGTGGCACAATATCAATGACATCATGATGACGTCACCATCAGTTATTGAATTACAATTACAGTGATTCAAAGTTTATTATTTCGAAAAATCATAACTCTTGAAACAACACAATGGCGAAAGTTTTACAATCAATGTATCACCGGAAAGGTCTTGAACATTGAATGAAATGAATTATATGAATCATGAATCATGGTTCTTCATTTTCAACCATCAATCAATTTCATTTTGTTATATTAACATGATGTTTTCATGCCAACTTCATGGGGTATGATACTGCGAGAGTGCTTGCGATTCGTACTATAAAGTTCACTTGGTTTAATAACAAGGGTGTACACGTACAATTACCGCTCAGCATCATTGTCAGTCTCTCTGACTTCTGTCTAACACACGACGGACAGTCCATGGACTTTCTACTTCAAATTGTAAAAGCGCCACCAAGCATGAAATTTTCATCAAAAACTGACTTTCTCTGACATCACTAAACTAGAAATTTGATCAGTGGTAGAGGTTATCACATGTGAAAAGTGATTTACTTGTAATTTTAGGACAAACACGTAAAAAATATCAGTTTCAGAATTAATCATGATATAATACCTGGTCTCAGGGGTTTAGCGACCAGGGGTGTAGGAAGCTGTCACACCTCCAATAATTTTTCTCAGTCGGCATTTTGAGCCTCAGTTGGCAAATGAAGCACCAAATCAAGTACAACAAGGACATCCAGAATAAAATTCAGTCATTTTGCCGACTATAAGTCATTATATTTTTCCTTTAAGCACTCTAATTTACAAAAAAAGGTTTGATGCTTTAATATTATAGAATAAAGTGCAGTGTGGGAGAACATTGATATTCGTCCGGCTTCCATATACCCCCTGAAAGGAAATGCCAGTCAGCAAATTGGCTTCCATATACCCCCTGAAAGGAAATGCCAGTCAGCAAATTGGCTTCCATATACCCCCTGAAAGGAAATGCCAGTCAGCAAATTGGCTTCCATATACCCCCTGAAAGGAAATGCCAGTCAGCAAATTGGCTTCCATATACCCCCTGAAAGGAAATGCCAGTTGGCTTCCATATACCCCCTGAAAGGAAATGCCAGTCCGCAAATTGGCTTCCATATACCCCTGGAAAAGGAAATGCCAGTTGGCTTCCATACCCCCTGAAAGGGAAAATGCCAGTCAGCAAATTGGCTTCCATATACCCCTGAAAGGAAAATGCCAGTCAGCAATCATTGGTTTCCTATATACCCCTGAAAGGAAATGCCAGTTGGCTTCCATATACCCCCTGAAAGGGAAATGCCAGTCGGCAAATTGGCTTCCATATACCCCTGAAAGGAGTCATGCCAGTCGGCATAAATTGGCTTCCATATACCCCTGAAAGGAATGCCAGTCGGCAAATTGGCTTCCCAAACCC